>OX608081.1:11046593-11331667 GCA_951509765.1 Sphenella marginata | reverse complement strand
AAATTTCTAAGAAATTTTAAATAATTAAAAATTACTAATAAACTTATTTTAAGTGCGTTGAAATAGAAATTCAGTATATTAGCTTAAGTTTAATGTATCTGTTATTGCTTCAAAGCTTCTAAACAATGACACTTAATTTAGTAGTTACCAGCATGTCCTAAAACGAGTGACCTAAGGGTTTCTCGACGACAATGCCAAATTTAGCTAGTCTAAAAACCCCCCGATTTATTATGGACAATTATTTGAAATGATCCAAACTGCCATGATGTTTGCTGACCCCCATTTAATACTGCCTCACCCGCCCCTACTCTCGTAAGGATATAATTGTGGGTGAGCAATTTACTATGTAATCACATGCATACTTAACTGTGTATACATATATGATTACGTTAGTTTACTTTTTGGAATATTTTACCGTAAATGTTTGCTTGTGCATTTACATAGTCCTTGCTCTCTATGCTCCTTGTTAGCCACAATATCAAACACTGTTCGTGCTAACTAAAACACATACTTTGATATATGAATATGTGCATAGGTATGTAAGTATGTTCGAACTTACACATTATTAATACCAGTTCATATGCAGTTCAGATAGAAGTAATGCATTCCTCACGTGCCCCCCTTACATACATACATACATACATAGGTCAAATACTCGTTTTGACCATTGGATCGACCCTTTCACACTGTTTGCATTTCTTTGCCTCAACTTGTTTGTGAATTTGCTTGGAAATTTAGTGCACTCGAATAAGTTTGAGTATTTAATGTTCACAAACAAAGGCATGGGTGGAGGTAGATTAATTCTCAGAGTTGGCAAACTAGTAGCAGTTTATCTGTATCTGTTATCTGAAGCGAGTACAGAATGAAGCTGCGTTTCTGTCCCTATGGAAATAAAATCTATCTATATACCTAAAGGAACAAGATTTGTTAGAGATAACATGATTACAACTTTCATATAAAATATGTGAAAAAAAACTTTCAACTGCTCTTTTTATACATGTAACGAGAAGACCCGGAAAGTCTTCGCTGCGTCTCTAAGTTCGATTCTAATGTTGATATTTCCGAAACCAGTTGAGCTATGTAAATTAATTACATAGCTTAAAGTAGCACCTTTTGTTTGATACTCTATTGTACTAAACAATTTTGGGTGTAAGAAATTGGGTCCGGTCTAGCCATTGAAACAATTGATATCTTAAATTTCAATTGTCACCAAACAGACGAAAATTCTAACAACTGTTGCCTTAGATTATATTGTTTCTTCCAAGAAAGAGGAAATAAAACTTACTAAACATGCTTCAAAATATTCAAAAATAAAAAAATTTAAGAAAATTTTGAGGTGATGCAACAAATGGTTGAAGTATCAAGCAACTTCTAAATTTCTGCCGTAATCATATATGATTAATCATTTTATTCAAAAAACCATTAATCAAATGGGCGATTAATCATTTAATTTTCTTTTTGATTGATCGAATTCTGATTAATCGAGTAAACACCCTTTTTGATTAATCAAAAATTATAATTAATCGATTAATTGAGTGATCTTATTTGATAAAATTTCTTCAATATGGTCGAAAAGATACATACATAATATATTATATATTGTATTACATATGTATGCTTTCAAAGGAAATTGAAAAATTATAAGGATTTCTTGTAGTGCCCCAAGATTTGGCATACTTTAGATTGAGCAGGATTAGCCTTGTGGCAGGACCGGTATTGAATGTGTGTTGGAATTCTGTTAATTTAAAGTTTTGAAAGCGAAATTATCTCTGTATGTGAGAACCTTCAACGTTTTTTAGGCTTGTTAGACTGAGAGAATTAGTTGACGTAATATATTTTCTTGTGTCTGACAGGGCGTATGATGAACATTTTGGATAAACAACAGCATCTGGGCATTTTCTTATAAGCCACTATATCGGGTTGATGATAACGTTGATGCTAACGTCCACTTCTACCCAATTGTCTATGGCCCTAAAAAGGATTATTACTTAGAAGAAACTTTAGGTAATTCTTCTATTTAAGTAGTAACGTTGTTGGCATTGCAATTTTCTATTTAAAGTGCTATGATAGACAGATTACTTTGCTCAATACTTTTTCAGATGAGTTACAACGAACATACATAAATATATATATATATATATGTATCAATGAAGATCATAAGTGAATCAAAAATAATTTGGAGTGATATACTTACCATAGAGGAGATAAAGCTTGAGCCTCTTTCTCAGAAACACTTTTTCAGAAAACATTTTTAACCAGAGCCAATTGTAAAAGCGTGTTTGTTAATGTCCTATAAAGAATTAGCGGCAAAGTTCGAATAATTTCTAACAAAGTTATTATTCTTGGCCTTTAGCTCATTCACCTTCATAAATACTTTAATAATGCAAAAACAAAAATTCCAACAAATTTGTCAAATATTTTTGAAAACTTATTGAAAGTACCTCGGCCTATTCATAATATGACTTTAATTACGCTACATTAGCTTGAGTTCCACGCGCAATATGACTACAAAGAAATCTACTAACAAAAAGTACTACAAATCAACTTTTTGTTAGAGGCAATTACGCGAGGCTTAAGATCTGCGCAGATTTCTAAGACATTACGGCGTACAATAAAACTTAACCGATAAATAATAAATGTAACGAGCTTTATAACAGTACTTTTTCTGTTTTTGTACAAATCCAATATTTTGATGGGTATTTTAAGTAGTTAAAACTAAATCCATTTGCATCTATCACCAACTGAGATTAAAGTAAATACTAAAATAAAGCAATTTGATTAGGCCTAAAAACCAAAAAAAATATAATACCACATAATGAGTTTTGACAAAAGACTAATATGTACATGTGTACATATATAATAATTGCTTATTATACACAAGCAAATAACAGTTTTATTGCGTATGAGTGGGTGTTTCATATGGTACCTCCCATATGCCGAAATTGTTTCGTTCGTCTAACGTTGATTGCACTTTGGACGCGTTAATGATAATGTTGTCTATAACATTTAGCCATGTTCAGTAATTGTGAGAGGCCAATTGGTAAGGCAGCTGCTGCTCTCTATGCCAACTTCGAGTATGTATTTTTATTGCCCGGCGGACGTTCGCTTTATTACTTGTACCTCGTCCCGCTGCCAACCTTGTATACGGGTCGTTCCATATCATTTTAACAACTAGAAAATAAGATTGACTTCAAACTATTTTTTTAATAACAAAATTCGCCAGTAATAATTTTTCAAAGAGCGGAAAAATATGAAACTTTTGTAGATATTCTTAAACATTGTAATTTCTTAATAGACTCTTATAAAAAAACTAAACTAATGGTTAATAATCGTTTACACTCTTGCGGTGGAAAACAAATTTTTGTTTTTACTTCATTTTTTTTAGTATAATAAACTTAAAAAAAATGAAATTTTAACCAAATGTAAATGACTAAAAATAGGATCCTTTAATTTTCTTCATACTTATACAGTAAATTTTAGAGTTGTGAGTTGAGTAGTTTCTGTTCCACAGTTAATTGTTTATAGCCGTCTCAACTCTCAGCTCAAATAAACTGTCTCTAAGATCAACAGCTTTCACTTTGTTTCTGCTTTTTTTTTTAATATTTTGTATTAGTCGATATTTTTTTTTAAGAACTAAACATCCCAAAAGCTTTTAAAACTATAAGTTTTAATTTTTTAGTTGTAAAAATGATATGGAACGACCCATTCATATGTTTGTACAGATTAGACTGAGTTAAGAGAAATAGTTTATATCACTGTAATACTATTTTCCAAATTATTATTCTTGGCCTTGAAATCAACAAAGAAAAAATATAGATATAGATTCTTTAATCGATATGGATACTGAACGCCTTTCCAAAAACCTAGTATTTTGGTCTAAAATTATAAGGTTTTTATACCCAGCGTACTAGTACTAGTACAAGGGTATTATAACTTTGTTGGGATAACGGTTGGTTGTACAGGTATAAAGGAATCGAGATAGATATAGACTTCCATATATCAATATGATCAGGATCGAAAAAAAATTTGATTGAGCCATGTCCGTCCGTCTGTCCGTCCGTCCGTCCGTCCGTCCGTCCGTCTGTCCGTTAACACGATAACTTGAGCAAATAATGAGATATCTTCACCAAATTCGGCATGCGTTCTTATTTGGGTTCAGAATAGATTGGTATTGAAAATGGGTAAAATCGGACCATAACCACGCCCCCTTTTTCGATATCGAAAATTTCGAAAAACGTATTAAACGGGTTAATTCAATATCAGAAGCAGCTACAATGATAAAATTTTCAGTATGTATTGATTTAGATGTTCTAAGGCCGATTTTATCAAATTTTTTGAAAAGGGGCGTGGCACCGCCCACATATATTTAAAGAAATTTAAAAATTTTGACTCTTAATAACTTCAGAACAGTTTATGCTAGTACAACGAAATTTTGTAGAGGGCATACTATTGTTGTGTTGAATTCAGATATAGAAAATAAACGAAATCGCATCGCGACCACGCCTACTTTTTCATAAAAGTTATATTGAAAGGAGGTGGAAATATTGAAAAGCCCATATCTAATTGACTGATACCGCTATAATAATATAATTTGGTAGATAAATAAATTTTCATATTCTTTACATTATTTTTGCAAAATTTTGGAAAGTGGGCGTGGCACCGCCCACTTATGAGTCAAGCAATTTTCAAATTCGACTGCTAATAACTTCAGAACGGTGTTAGATAGGTTTACGAAACAAGGTACCAGGCATGTTATGTTTATGTAGAGTACTACCACAGAAAATAGGAAATCGGTGAACGACCACGCCCCTTTTTGGACTAAAGTTCTCTAAGCGAGAGTTAGGAAACCGGAATATGCAATATCTGTTTAACTGATAAAGATATAATGCTAAAATTTAGTACACTCATTCACTTGATGATTATTAGTGTTGTTTAAAGGTTTTTTGGTAATATTTTGGAAAATGGGCGTGGCACCGCCCACAAGTGAATAAACAAAATATCAACATTTCACTATTAACAAGCCACTGTGAAAGTATCATAAAGATCTGCAATGAAAACTGATCTTCAAATAGGGACAAACAACATAATAAAATCCGTGGGCGTGCCACCACCCACTTTTTTAAAATTATGTAAATATTGATTACACATATATCCGTATATCAAAAATTTCACAAAATACGTTAAAAGTTATTGGCATGGCACGCCTTCTTTTCCAAAGTTATATATAGGACATGGTATAACCCTTGAAAAGATCGATTGAGTACTTTTGGCTCATGTAAGCGGTTAAAGCTTTATAAGCAAGATGCGTGGCCGCGCCCACCAAATTCTCTATTGTTTACGCTCGGAATAGATTGGTTTTTAAAATGGGCGAAATCGGATGAAAACTACACCCCCTTTTTCTGAAAACTAACGCTGGGTATTTAATGTTCGGTTCACCCGAACTTAGACTTCCTTACTTGTTTTATTTATTCTTGATCGGTCTAATGTAACTACACTTATATATTATGTACGTATATGTGTTTGCTTCTACACTATTACAGATACTGCAAATTAAATAAAACCACTTGCAATTTTTTTCAGAAAATCTATCTTTGATATATCTACTTAATTGGCGCTTAACCGTTTTAAAATTTCTGGATCCCTATATAGACCAAATAGCTTTAATCGGTGTTCACTAGGGTCTTCCAAAGCACATGGGTACTCAATGATTTCATCTGTAGCTTATGAGATACATATGTTACCGCTGTTCATACAGTTCTTCGGATTGAGCTGGTCTATGCGCTGTCACATATCTGTATAAATAAAAGTTTGCAAAGCTGTGTTTGTGTATCAATCGTACTCGAGTCGCCCATTTAATGGATTGCAAGGCGTTGCAGAAGCAATTATCATTAACAACAGTGGTTAGCCCCATTTGACCGATGCCAGATACAAGATACTTTCTTGCAAACTACACACACACACATAACTATAAGAAAAAAGCTGCTTGGACAATCGTAAAATAACTCACTTTCGAACAGTAAACATACGACTTAAGTGCGCTTAAGGAATATGTGCCGTTTAAGAATATCTTTACTGTTATATCTACATAGACCAATTCAAATACAACAAATACCTTTGTAAGTATGTAAAAAAAAGTTGATGCGCCATGCAGCTGGTGCTCCTTTGTTTTGCATGTAGTGATTTGATATTTTTACTACTTTACTGACTGCAACTCAAAGTCGTGTTATCTAAAAGAAAAGTCACTAAACACTAAGGAGCCATCATTGCGCTCCATCTATCTAACTACATTTGTTGTTATTTTTATACGCTTAGTACATAAATTTTCTAAGTTATATTGAACTTCGTGTAATGGTCAACAAAGCGGCATCTAAAGACATATAAATTGAAAGAACAAAAAAGTTTTCTCTTCTCTTTCTACAGCATTGGCAAACACTTTATTTGGCTTCAATAGGCTTTGTCAGGATAACTAAAAGGATAATAAGTATACATACATACCCGCATATATGTATTTATTAAGTACTGGTAGACATAATAGATGCTTTCGTTTGCAGACATAAATATTTGATTGTAATCTTTATATGTTGTTGTTGCCGTTTTCATTTTTATTGTTCTAATTACAAAAGACACCATGGGCTGGCGGCCCATATTTTAAGTTTGTCTACTTTGAAATATTTATTTTACCTTCCGGTAGCAATTGCCTTACCATTGCATATATTTTGATTACTTTGTTGATATGTATGTATGTATATAAGCAGCATATCCCAGTAGGAAATATCTATTTGCAATTGTTTAATTACTAAACTACTTCTTTAGTTTTTAGGTATTTTAAAATGAATTAGTTCTATCTGCATTACCGCACAGCTCACTTCCACATTCAACAGAGAAATAATCAAATTAAATGTGGTGCTCACGCTGTTTTGAAATGGCTGTGAGGAGTCCAGTCGGACCAAGACCAAAAAGACAATGGTAGTCACATCGAAGCAGCTGAAAGCCGAACTCATGAAATATACAAAAAGGGGTACGAAGGTCTCAATTTCGGTTCAGAAGGCAATCATATCAATATCTTCAAGTATCCGAGCGAAACTCTATAGTACCCTATTTAATCAAGTAAAGAATACTCTTTCAACGGTATTCCATTACTCTTAAGCTCGATTTCCTAGAATAGGATCAGCTTGAGAATGCTTTTCAAAGGGTTCCCGAGTAGATCTACTAGAAAGTCCTTACAAATGCTCCTAAAATACTGCTTTTAAACGATCCACGAATTATTAGTTCGTGTACGAACTATAGTAGATTACTTGCGAAGCAACTTTCCAACAGGAATAAAATTGATATCACCAAAGATTTTGTTTCTTCTGTCTTTATCTCATTTTCAGCCATACATACTTGTATTGCGGTTTCCCACCAATTTCCTACTGACATACTATCCAAGTATATATTATACCTGGTATTAAGTGTCGTCTTCTATAATAAATCTTTCTAAAATCACTAAGGGTCGGAATTGGAAATATTGTGGACTTTGCCCCGCCCCTTTTATAGATTTGTATATAACAAGATTTAAATTCGTTAATAGCATGATCAATTCTATATCTATCTCGCCTATTTTATGCTGTTTCAAACCTCCGTTATATGAACTAAACTATAAGACCCAGCTGAGTAACAAAATTACATACATAAGTTAAATTTCTAAACGCAAAAACCAAGCCACTCTAATGTGCATACATACATATTTTTCCTTGAACTAAGATACATAATTCTGTATTTCTGATCTACCTTTAAAGTTGTATAAGCTATGTATATTTAAATAATACTGAAACGAAAATACCATGCGAATAGCCGTTAAGGCTTTATCTGTTTTAATACCTGTCAATCGGACAATAAAAGAATTATGGGAAATCAAATATAAAAGAGAAAAACTTTGATAGCTGGCTTCCTTGCTTTGTTTACACTTTCAAATACTGAATAACAACAAAATTCTGTTTATTTAAGACGTAAAATAAAATATCAATACTTGTGAAATTCGTAGTCCATCGTGAAGTAAGACAGGTGACAGCAATTGAACAGCTGTTTAATTTTTTTTTCTGCTTTTTTCTGTTTTTTATTGATTTTCAGATGTCAAATTGTTGTCAAAGCCAACAGCCATTTTGATTCCAAACATTCAAAGTCGTGCAAAAACTTAATTTGGATTTGTTTTGAAAGTTTTCTCCAAATTTTATATAAAATTAGCAAAACAATAAGTAAGAAACAGAAATTGGACGCACACCAATTAAAAGTAAAACTTTTTTCTTTTTAAATTTTTTCATTTTGAAATTTTTTCTGTTTTGCTTGTGTTTATTTGTAAACAAACCAAACCGATTTGATAGCCATTTGACATCTGAAACAAATTTCAACAACAATAGCAAACACACCAAGCTTCTGACGACGCAACCTGTATTTATAAACCTTGTCGTAGTCATTGTTTGGTTGTGATTGGCAAGTAAGGATTGTCTTGCTGCTATCTACACATTGAAAGTCAATAAGTACATATTTTTGGTATTTTTATACCTAGTTGTGCGTAGCATTTACAACTTTTGAAACCTAATTTAAGCAAAAATGCCTTACATATTTACTCAGACAACAGCGGCGCTTGAGTGCGAATATGTACTTGTTTTTCATTGCTCCACTATCAACACTTCGCACTCACAGTGAGAGCCGATCACACGAGTAATGCAACAACATGTCTGCTCACACAACTACGGCTATACCAGTGAGAATAAATGTTTGGTATTTGTGTTGGTGTCATTTTCAAATTGATTTTTCTATTTTATAATTCATATTTAAAATTTTTTTTTATTGATATAGTTTTATTTACATATATAGTTTGCCCGTAAAGCAAGGCAATCTGCCTCAACTTGCGCATTTATATTATAGATTAACAATAAGGCCAGATATGATCATCTTATTAACGATTTCTGAAAATTATAGAAAATTGGTGTGAAACCGCAATAACTACAAGTATGTATGGCTGAAAATGAGATAAAGACAGAAGAAACAAAATCTTTGGTGATATCAATTTTATTCCTGTTGGAGCACAGTCTTGAAAGTTGCTTCGCAAGTAATCTACTGTAGTTCGTGGGTGGTTTAAAAGGTACTCTATAGAAGAAATTATTGAGAGTAGTTTTGAGAGGATTCTACTTATGGCACTACATAGAGATAAATTTAAAGAGCAGTTGTAAGGACTTTTCGTAGATCCGCCATAGGGAAACAACTTAGGATTTCTTTGGAAAGCATTTTCAAGTATTTGAAGACGTAAAAAAAAAACAACACGAGAGGAGAAGTAGTTTAGTTTATCCTAGGAGATCGGCATGCAAACAATAAAGTATAAAATGTTTGATTTCAACCGAATTTCAATTTCCCTGATTATTCTTAGTACCGTTATTGGTACTTCTGTTAAATCTTATGATAAGAATAGTTAAATAAGTAATAGTAGGTTTTACAAAGGATTTTCTTTGATTTACGCACTTGACTTCGGCGCAAAAAGTTAACTTACAAGGGCAATGAAGAAAATTCTATATGCGTTTTATTGTTGTTGTAGCATCTGGTCTGTGATGTGGCTGATAAGAGCAACCAAAGTTTGAGTCGAATTGAGTGCTGCTTCAGTATTCAGTAAAGTCAAAGCTGTGCAAACAATTGGCAATATATTGACGTGTCTGATGATTCAACTGATAGCGGACTTTGTGGCCGAAAATGCTGGTTGATTCTTTACTTTAAGGATTAAATGCAAAAGTAAATAAATATATTTAAATACATACAAATGTAGAAGGAAGTAACTTAATTGTATATAAGTTTGAATAGACTGTACAACAAATATAGTTCATTTAAGAAGTATGAGCAGTAGTTTAAGTCTCTAAAGTAGTGGTATTATAATCGTAATCTCAAAATAAATATTATAAGCCAATTTTAAGGATGCGTAAAGTAGATGCTTCAATATCCTGCGGTTAGTTGCATCTATAATGAAAGTTTGTATATTGAATGAGAACGTTTGGAATTTACGAACTGTAACAGTCTTAAGAGGGCATTAGGTCAAATCAGCATGCATTTTTACAGCTACTATAACAACGATCTTTAAACTGGAGAAATGATGAAAATGATTCCACGACCTCTGACGGGAGAAAAAAAAACATGCCAATAGATATATCTCTAGATTGGAACTATCGGGGAAGCAGTCTTCTGTTAAATGTCAACATATCTGTCATAGTTGGAAAGGAGCTTTCCATGCCTTTTGAAACCATGCCATGCTTCGTAAAGGCTGGGGTGCGGATTACGACATACGATGCGCGAATTTTTAAATCACAATATCCTGGAAACTTTCAAGTTTTTTCAAAGAATGATAATGCATAGTTAAACCTACCGGTAAATCACGTATGACGTCATTCCGAATTAAGAGCTCAGAACTATTGTGATTTAAAAATATTATATCTTGGATCGTGTGTCGTAATTCGACACCTGAAGACTCTTGAAAATTTAATTTAAGAACTCCCAATAAATTTAATTTAAATAGAAGTTTTCAACAATAAAATATATCAGTGAGTGATTTAATGTTATGATGAAGGCAAAGGTTTTCTTCTTTCTTATTATTGCAATTAAAAATCATCAGTCTCACACTTTGTCGAATACGAATATGTATCCATACAAATGTTATGCCAAGTAAAATACTTATTTAGTCCTTAAGGATGCAGGCAACACGTGTTTAATTCAGCAGAAAACAATTGTCACCATAAATTATTTAATTCATTTGCTTTACGTTCTAATATCATGCCCAAATAGTAAATTGCAAAGCTTTAGAATGATAAATAAGGGCGCCTACTTGTGCAAATACCAACGTTGATTGCTAAACGACAAACAATTGGCAAATGGGACTAATTTTGGAAGTTAACATACAAAAGAGCATACATACATACATATGTATGTATGTGCATAGATCTACGTATTTATAAAATACACAACCGATTTCATGAATCACTCTTGGTTAAGGTATAATGTCAATATGTATTTATTGCAAGGAGAGAGATGAAGTAAGCTTTTAGGTGTTTCGTCGGTTTTAAACTCACATACAGAAACGTACAACTTGTTCCCTTGTTCTGAACTGATTTGGTAACAGTGAGTTTGGAATCACTACAATATCGTTCGCTCGAATTTAATATAGCCCTGGAAATTTTCCCCAACTGCATTGATTTTATTATAGTTTCGAATTATAAAACTATTACACCTTTTATGTTTCTGACCTATAACATATAAAGGCGCAAGTTGAAGAGAAATTCCGAACTAAGAAGCCTGCCGGCCTGATGCATATGTTTAGGAAGAAATTGTATCAAATATTGCATACCATTCAGTTGGCTACAAGTCAACACAAAAGTGGTCAACTTGTTGTCAGTTGGAAAGAGTAGTCCGCTCAAAAGTAGTCTAGGAAAATACAAAGCTATTTGAAAAATAGTTAAGTAATTTCCCTACAAGGTGCATTCACACTATAAGGCCATTGTTATTGACATGTCGCACATTCTTGCTTGACGAGTTGATGTTATGGTATTATCTCACATGCGCTAACATTAGAAGACGACCCGAGAAATGCTCATAATAAGCATGGTCCTTCAATCGAATAATAATTTCACTATTAAATAGTAGTATAAGTTCAACTGAATTGATCTATTTGTTGATTTTCCGACAGCGTGGAAAGTTGATGTATGTACATATGTATATTCGAACGATTTTCCGTTATCTTTTGTCAAGTTTGGATTTGCAGAGAACCGATTGCGGCGTTCCGCCATCTTCAGTGTATTGTTTCGTTTCTGAATTGGACTAACATTCACGTCTTCGAAAGTGTTAAGTGGAAGCTCCATTGAATTTCTGGCGTCATATCTAATATTATAATCGATGCAGTATAAAGGAAGACTCGCGTGACCTTGTTATAATAAGCAGTAGCCACCAAACTTGCGCTATACTCCTTAGCTAGAAAAAAATTCTTTTTTTCATCACGATACAATTTCGCATTTAAAACTAACTTTCCTGATTTTCTATGATTTCGAAAAATCAGAAAAATTGTTTCCCTAAAAATCAATTCGACGAAAAACATCCAAAGACCTTCATACCTTTTATGAGGGAATATTGAATTGAAATGATCGCAATAAACAGCATTTCAACTGGAAAATTTGGAAATAATTTTCAGAAACCCCCTCTGCCCGGTGAAACCCTAGCAGGCCTATTGTAAAACCCATAAATTCTTTAATGAGCAACTGATGCCATTCTTTTAAACTTAATGCA
This sequence comes from Sphenella marginata, assembly GCA_951509765.1. Taxonomy (NCBI): domain Eukaryota; kingdom Metazoa; phylum Arthropoda; class Insecta; order Diptera; family Tephritidae; genus Sphenella; species Sphenella marginata. The sequence goes on along the minus strand of OX608081.1, from coordinate 11,319,373 downwards.
TTAAAAAATCGGAACATTAACCCTGACTATTTATGCGACTTAAGCTATTTCTTTCGTTTATTTCATTTGCGTACCCTTTTATAATTCGCAACCAGCTTATGAAATATTCTGAAGATATAGTTTATGGCCTTTTACCTCAAAGCCCCCAGTGCTCACCCCCAATGAATACATAAAAGGCAAGTGTCCTGCACTCTCTCTATAGAGCAAATAAATAAAATAAAATAATAATAATAATAAAATAAATACAGTGGAACTTCCTTATAGTGAATTCGCAGGGGACCTGAAAATCGCTTCACTATATGGAGACTTCATTATATAGAAATTCTGGCAAGTTCGAAGCCTTTTGCGTTTTACGCTAATTGCCGCGTCCTCTGCATTTTTCAAATTCATTTCCTTATTCTTTAGAATATTTGATAAAGTACTGGGAAGTATTTCAAACTGATTAGCCAAATCTTTTTTTTTGTATCTTCCCTTCTTTAACTTTGTTAATAATTAATAACTTTTTTTCAAGTGAAATGCTGCTTCGATGCGTCATTTTTACTTCAATTTCTTAACACAACTGAACCCCTACTACAATGTACATATGTATGTATTAGGAGTGCGATTTTTTTTCGAATAATATTCGAATAAACACTATTCGAATAAACGAATAAAAATATTCGAATAAACGAATAAAAAATTCGAATAAATACTATTCGAATTTTTTGTACCCGCCGAATAAAAGTTTTGTTTATTCGAATAGTCCCATGCCTAGTATGTATGTATTTTCATTTTGGTATTCCCCGTATTACATTTCTACATTTCGTTTATTTCTGAGAATACGCAGTTACAAATAATTGAGTGTAACCGAAAACATATTTGAAAAAATTCACTATACGGAGGCAAAAACGTATGAAGCTTGATTTTCAAGCAGTAAAATTTGTTCATTATAAAGAAAATTTCACTACATAGAAATTCATTATAAGGAGACAAAAATGCACCTAAAGTAAAACCAAAAAGCTGTGTCTTCAAAATGACTTCATTATAGGGAGAGCTTCATTGTAGGGAAGTTCACTATAAAGAAGTTCCACTGTAAATATGTACTAGAAAAGGGCTTCCAAGTAAATATGTGCTCTGCACGCCCCCTTTTCCACCCCAAAAAAAAATTATATAATTTCAAAAAAAAAAACTACTAGCCCCTTAAAGCTTCATCGGCAGTAAATTTGCCAGCTAACCATACAAAACACGTCAATTGAACTCCGGTTAGTGATTACCAGCTTTTATGAACGAGGCCCAAAGCCAACATAATGATGTCCTCGATTTACTTTTAGATTGATTTCCCACAATATAATCTTTTTAGTACGATTACTTGTAATAGTGAATCTTTTTTTAAAAAATTTTTCTAGCCGATCATGTTTCAATTAATTTGCTCATGTTCAATTTACCGCACAAAATTTTAAGCATTAATGCTGTTAGTTAATTTAAATTTTGTACATAAATCTAATCTTTGCCATATATGTGTGTGCGTATGTGTGTCCACCTCAACTTAAATGCAACCATGCATTTTATACCATTTAACTTCCTAATTTTTGCATTAAATTCATTTTACGAGTAAAACACAATTCGGTTGCGCATAAATAACTTTAGCCGAGTTAGTACGAGCATGTAACCAGACCTACATAATTTCTATTGCCAAAATGCAAGCAAATTAAAGTCCGTACAGTAATCACGAATTTATGTACATATGTATGTGTATGTATGCATTTAATGGCGATAATAATTCGCAGCTGAACGTTGTTAATGCAGTTGTTAGTGGATGTCAGTTAGTTGCTGCTCATTGCTGCTTGTTATTTGCCGAAAATCCCAAAATCCTATGGTAGCAAAGCAAAACTCCAGCACATAATTTAACTTTCTTCATTAAAAACTTGAAATGGCTTTTAGTTGGTCAAAGCAAAAAAGTAAACATTATTTGAGAATATAATTCGACCAAAACTAACTGAACCCCAAACTCAGTTCAGCTCGATTGCTTCAGCATAGCTACATAGATACTTCATGCTGCATGTGTCCAAATTTAGCTGGCCTGCTTGTTTGCCTTTCTGAGCGAAGGGCCCACAGAACTGAAGAATTTTGGGAATATGGGAGCGGGGAAATCTAATAATAATAACATGGGTTTATGTAGGCGGGTTCATAAGTGGGGTCGACTAACCAACACGGTCTAAGAATATGTTGGTTCTCTGAGGGATATACATCAGTTGCTAAGGTAACTATATAAAAATCGGGGTGTGGAGAAGTTGTGTTCCAATTCTTAATCTGGCATGCAGGTGAGGACTTTTCTTCCATATCTTAACTGGGGAACGGGTTTTTGAGAACAACAATTTTTTTTAAATTGCTGAATGGGAAAATTGTTATGTCGCAAGCCCAAAATTTGTGTATCAGCTCCTAAACTGTTGAGAGAATTTTCATAGCTTAAAAAATTCTCAAATAATCGTATTTTGTTCATGCCCGTATTATAAACCGATCACTAGAAAAAACCTACAAAATCTGAAAATAAAATTACATTTTCCAAAATTTTGTATCACCCTCTGCCTGCTTACGCCCCTGATTAATACACTGCAGCATTCAACTTTTACGTATGTATGTAGTTAATACTATGAGTATATAAAAATTAAGACCAGAAAATTGAACGAAAAACTAATAATCAACATTTCCCTCAATTGCAGTTTTGTACAAAAAAAAAAATTTGGTTTCTGCTCATCATTTTGTTCTACAAAGTCCCATTCCTTATAACACACACACACAAACTTCCCACAACTTTCGCGCTTGTGCTTCTGGTACGTACGAAGGAAGGATGAAGTTCACTTGAACGGCATTCAACTGGCAAATGCCAGCGATCAGATATGTCCAAACAGCTATCGCAGCAGCTGCAGGCCGGCGTGGTCCATTTGTCGGTTGATTGGCTCTTGGTGGTTTTGTTGGACTTTTGGCCTGCTTGTCAATGCGGTTGGTGGTCGCTCATCGCTCAATTGCAATTTCCATTGTCGCTGTCGTCAATAAGTTAAAGATTTTTTTCGTTTTAGCAATCACGTCCATACAACGTTGTGTGTGTGTGGCTTCTTCCGCTACAATTCACTAATTCCAAGAAATTTCGTTACCACACACTCAGCGCGGCATTTGAGTTCTTTTACATTGCGGCTATGAAAATGTTTAGTGAATGGAATGGGTGTTTTTGCTAAAACTTTTGCAAATTGTCTCACTCGAAAGGATTAACTGATAATAAGTTTGATGTACGAGTAACTAAGGAAGAGTGTTAGGGATAGGGTTAGGGATAGGGATGGGGCTAGGGATAGGGATAGGGATAGGGATAGGGATAGGGATAGGGATAGGGATAGGGATAGGGATAGGGATAGGGATAGGGATAGGGATAGGGATAGGGATAGGGATAGGGATAGGGATAGGGATAGGGATAGGGATAGGGATAGGGATAGGGATAGGGATAGGGATAGGGATAGGGATAGGGATAGGGATAGGGATAGGGATAGGGATAGGGATAGGGATAGGGATAGGGATAGGGATAGGGATAGGGATAGGGATAGGGATAGGGATAGGGATAGGGATAGGGATAGGGATAGGGATAGGGATAGGGATAGGGATAGGGATAGGGATAGGGATAGGGATAGGGATAGGGATAGGGATAGGGATAGGGATAGGGATAGGGATAGGGATAGGGATAGGGATAGGGATAGGGATAGGGATAGGGACAACAAGGCACAAACAGGCACTCCTTCTTTAAGTGACCTAATAAAGCAGGCCTCGTCAGCGTTAGAAGCCAAGAATCTTCAAGGCACAAGCGGTAGCGTGACTTCAGCAGTTGGAGAGAATAAGATGGCTAAATTAGGCAGGACAATTGATGACCTAATTAAATTCTTCGATGGGCGTAATAACATTCACGCCGAAATTAAGCGCCTGACCTCTATAATTAAGGCGGCGTACATTGAGACGGCCTTGGAAATGAAGGGCCTAGAACTAAAGGCAAGGGGCAACGATAAGGCCAAGGATGGAAGCCCATCACCCCCCGGAAAGAGACCGAGGAAGAGTTCGTACTCGGCCAAGGAGAAGCAGGTAGACAAGTCGGCTGCTTCATCCACTAAAGCTATGCTTTCAGAAGCGTCCAGGTACAAAAGTAACGCGGAGACACAGGAGAAGAGCGATCGGAAAAAAGGCAATAATGCATACCCGAAAGAAGGGTGGCAAATAGCCACAAAGAAAAATGTAAAAAGGAAAATTATGCCTAAGGCCAGGCCGGATGCAATCATAATTTCCAAGGTAGGAGATGCGTCGTATGCGGACATATTGCGCAAAGTAAGAAGTTGCGACGAATTAAAACAAATGGGGAAAGACGTCAAAACAATTAGAAGAACGGCTAAAGGAGACTTGATACTCCAGATGAAAAGATCTCAGGAGGGTAAAACAAGTGCCTACCAAGCGGAAATTGAGGCGTTGCTGAAGGAATCGGCAAAGGTCACTGCAAAGGCACAAACAATAACATTACAGTGCAGAGACCTTGATGAGATCACTACAGCTGAGGAGATCTGCGACGCTCTCCATCAGCAATGCGGCGTTAAGCGACCAGATGCGACTGCCATAAGAAGCATTCGTGCAGGGTACAGCGGCACGAAATCCGCACTTATAAGCCTTAGTGTGGACGATGCCAAGGCTGTCCTTAATACACAAAGAATACGGGTAGGATGGGTATCCTGCCGGGTAAGAGAGGTCAAGCAGGATAAATGCTGTTATAGATGCTGGGGCTACGGACATATAGCACAGAAGTGTACGGAGACCATAGATAGGTCAAAACTTTGCAGAAAATGTGGCCAAGATGGGCACAAAGCCGTAAACTGTGCAAATGCCCCAAAGTGTGCGTTATGTGAAGGAAAACACTCGGCAGGTAGTTATAGATGCCCACAACGTGAGGGGAGCAAAAAAACTGTCTCATGATTTTGTTGCAACTAAACTTAAATCACTGTGAAGCTGCTCAAGATCTCTTATCGCAAACAGTTTTCGAAGGAGGAATTGACATATTAATTCTTTCAGAGCAGTATAAAAACCGTCAGGAGCAGAGCTGGCTTTCGGACTCAGCAGGAAAAGCCGCAATTTGGACACCTGGGAAATTTCTTCCGCAGCAACAGATGACACCGACGGGGACTGGTTTCACGTGGGCGAAAATTAACGGAATATACGTTTTCAGCTGCTATGCCCCTCCGAGCATGACTATAGTGGAGTTCGAAAATATGATGGTCGGGATAACTGTTGAAGCTCATGACAAACATCCGCTTCTAATCTGTGGAGACTTTAACGCATGGTCTACTGTTTGGGGTAGCAATCGAACCAACGAAAGAGGAAGAATCCTTATGGAGAGCCTTTCGCAACTGAGGCTGGAACTGCTGAATGAACCGGGGAAATATACATTTGACACGGGCAGCAGACGCTCCATTATAGATCTTGCATTTGCCAGCACCGAAATCGCGAGACGTACAAAATGGTCTATCAGTCACGCCTACACCCACAGTGACCATAAGGCAATTAGCATGGAGCTGCTAGAATCCCCACGAATGGCAGTCTCAAACAGAGTCCAAAACAGGAGATGGAAACAACATCTTTTCGATCAACAAGCATTTGACATCGTTTGGAAGGATACCACAATACTCGGATCACACGCGGAGGACCTATCGGCGCAAATAACGAAAGCACTGTGGACGGCATGCGACGCTGCCATGCCCAGAAGCCGCGCGAACGTCCGTCGCACCCCGGTGTATTGGTGGAACAACGAAATAGAGGAGGAACGTAGAAAATGCCATAGAGCACGACGAAGAGCACAGAGGGCCCGTCTATCCCCTCAATGCGAGGAACTGCACAGGACTTATTTATCCCAAAGGACAGCACTGAAAAATGCTATAAAAAGAAGCAAGAGAATATGCTTCAAGCAACTCCTAGAGAATGCGGAACTGGATCCCTGGGGACTGGCTTACAGAAAGGTCATGGGTAAATTGAAAGGCCAGATGTCGAAACAGCCCTCGTGTCCGATACTAATGAGTCGTATCGTCGAAACTCTTTTTCCAACGCAGGAGCTATGGACTTTTCGAAGCGATGACATCGAAGACATTGAAATTCCAAGGATCACTGAGCAAGAGGTGCTGGACGCAGTACAAAGAGTTGCTGATAATAAATCTCCAGGGCCCGATGGAGTGCCAAATATAGCCCTTAAAGCGGCAATTAAAGGAAGGACATCAGTATTTACGGATCTTTACAACGCTTGTTTCCAAGAAGGCGTATTCCCTCGCACATGGAAAAGGCAAAGGCTGGTCCTTTTACTAAAAAATGGAAAGATACCCGAGCAGCCATCCTCGTACAGGCCACTTTGTATGCTAGATTCGCAAGGGAAAATTCTCGAGCGCATTATCAGTGAGCGCCTACAGCACACCCTAGAATGCCCAGGAGGCTTATCAAACTATCAATTTGGATTTCGAAAATCAAGGTCCACGGTGGATGCAATCCAAACAGTCGTCAATATAGCCCAAGAAGCCATCACCGGAGGCCAACATAAAAGGAAGTTATGTGCACTGATTACTCTAGACATAAAGAACGCTTTTAATACCGCGAATTGGATGCAGATTATGACAGCGCTACGAAGCTTCGGCACGCCGGAGTACCTACTTAGAATAATTGGAAGCTATTTTAAAGACAGAGTTCTCCTCTTTGACACGGAGGAAGGAGCGAAAAAGTACAACATAACCGGCGGCGTGCCGCAGGGGTCTGTACTTGGGCCAACGTTATGGAATGCAATGTATGACGGTATTCTAAATATTGACCTACCAGAAAATACACAAATTGTTGGTTATGCAGACGATATAGTAGTCGTAGTGGTGGCCAAGAGATTGGACCTGTTGCAAGCACTTAGTAACGAAGCCGTAGGAAGAATAAGAGAATGGCTGACGAATATGAGGCTGGACATGGCTACTCAAAAGACAGAAGTGATAGTAGTGAGCTCAAAACGCTCGGTGCCCGAGTTAGTCTTAACAGTAGGGGATAATCAAATATCATCTAAGGCTCACCTGAAATATTTAGGAGTGCATATAGACTCCAAACTAACCTTTAAGGAGCACTTCAGAGCAGTGGGAGAGAAAGTCGCTAAAGTAAGCGGAGCTCTTATGCGAATAATGCCAAACATAGGTGGTCCAGGCGAAGCCACCCGACAGCTAATGGCCACAGTAACTAGTTCCATAATTTTATATGCAGCCCCAGTGTGGCATGGATCTAAACGGACCCACCAAAAAGATATATTAGCAGCCTACAGACTTACAGCTTTAAGAATAGCAAGTGCCTATCGGACAGTGTCCGACGATGCGATCCTTGTTTTATCTCGGAAAATCCCAGTAGATCTCCTGACAAGCGAAATGGCCGACTTGTACAAATTCTATGTCGATCAACCATCACAAGAAGCCAAGAAAAGCGCAAGATCAAGAACCATTATTAAGTGGCAAAACCGATGGGATGAATCTAGAAAAGGGCGCTGGACATACAACCTAATACGGGATATAGCTCAGTGGAATGAACGGAAGCATGGGACACTAAACTACCATCTTACACAGATATTGAGTGGGCATGGCGGTTTTAAGGAGTATTTATACACACGTAAAATAGAAGACGATCCGTTCTGCCCAAACTGTCCTACCGAACTGGAAAATGCAGAACACGTCATGTTTCACTGCCCCCGTTTCCACAGTGAAAGGAACACGGTGCACAGGGTTTTTGGAGAGGAACCTTCCACGAGGAACTTAGTTCAACATATGTGCAAAAGTGTAGAATGCTGGAACGCTGTGAGTAAAATGGCGTTCTTAGTTATGTCACGGCTTATGGTCGTGGAGAGAGAGCGCAGGGAATTGCGCACGCAAAGCAGTGGCGATTGAATCGCCTTTCCCCCCCGTGACGTAATGCCTAACGGCGGTCCCACGGGGTGTGGAGGTACATATGAACAGGATTAGCCTGGTGTCATGGGGCCACTTGAGGGCAGTGCGCTGCCACAACGTCCCTTGAAAAAAAAAAAAAAAAAAAAAAGGATAGGGATAGGGATAGGGATAGGGATAGGGATAGGGATAGGGATAGGGATAGGGATAGGGATAGGGATAGGGATAGGGATAGGGATAGGGATAGGGATAGGGATAGGGATAGGGATAGGGATAGGGATAGGGATAGGGATAGGGATAGGGATAGGGATAGGGATAGGGATAGGGATAGGGATAGGGATAGGGATAGGGATAGGGATAGGGATAGGGATAGGGATAGGGATAGGGATAGGGATAGGGATAGGGATAGGGATAGGGATAGGGATAGGGATAGGGATAGGGATAGGGATAGGGATAGGGATAGGGATAGGGATAGGGATAGGGATAGGGATAGGGATAGGGATAGGGATAGGGATAGGGATAGGGATAGGGATAGGGATAGGGATAGGGATAGGGATAGGGATAGGGATAGGGATAGGGATAGGGATAGGGATAGGGATAGGGATAGGGATAGGGATAGGGATAGGGATAGGGATAGGGATAGGGATAGGGATAGGGATAGGGATAGGGATAGGGATAGGGATAGGGATAGGGATAGGGATAGGGATAGGGATAGGGATAGGGATAGGGATAGGGATAGGGATAGGGATAGGGATAGGGATAGGGATAGGGATAGGGATAGGGATAGGGATAGGGATAGAGATAGGGATAGGGATAGGGATAGTGTTTTATTTATACAGATTGGTATATTGAAATATAATAAATAGTATATTTATCGTGACTTGCGAATTTTCATTGAAGCGAAAGTTTTGCTAAAATTTATACATACATACTCAAATGGAATGTGCATATCTTTTTCGCATTTTTCCACTGCCCCCCACCCAAAACTTGTGCTACATCTCCACATATTCCAGCCATCCAGTTAGTCATCACATAAAAATAAAATAAAAATTTAAACTTAGACAGAAGGATATATGTATATAGAGGCAAACTGTTAAGCTGCTGAGTTTATGAAGTGTGCGGTGGTGCAGGCGGCAACAAAATTGAATTAGTCTAATCAAAAAGTCACAAGTTTTTCACACACCCACACAAACACAATAAGCAAATAGAAGCCAAGAGAAAGAGTTGACCACTCTCCTTTCTCTTTTCAGTTTTAGTATGAGGGTTTTGTGTATGCGGGAAAGGCACACGCAACCGAATTGAATGAGTGTTGTTGAGTTTTTGTGACTTCTATGACTTGCGTCATTGGGAATTGTCATCCTTTGGCAGATGAGCATTGAACAGTTAAACTGGACTTGACTAAACTAGATAGTCTTCACTTTAGATCACACATTTACATATACCAATGTAATATTACATAGAAAGGAAATTGTTAATACCCTGTTGGAAAAGTATGCAGCTCAAAAATCTGATAGAAAGAGGAGAGGTGTTGAGAAAGAGTTAGGCGAAGATAGAGGTAGACACACGGTAGTAAAGGTATTGGAAAAGAGTTAAATTTTAAAACGCGTGTATGATAAGTTTTGATATACACAAAACAATTACAAAAATATTTTACCTTATCCTCAACTAAAAAAAGAGTGCCAGTGTATGCACAATTTTTGTACAAGTACTGTGATTTTCCCTTTAATACAATACATCTTAAGCGCAACTTATCGAGATGATCGATTTTAATAAATTCGAAAAAAAATGTCAATACATTTCGAAAAATTATTTTCAAAAATGCTAAGCTTAATAATGTTCAAAAGCTTTATGTACATATGTATGACTACAGTAAACTTTTAGTGAACTAGCTTCTCTGTTTAATGGTTGTTGCGCTGTGAGTTCATTTTGGTTGAAAGACTTCAAAAAACTTTTATATATGCAATTCACTTTTTATAAAAAAGTTGTGCTTTTTAGGTGCACAATTTTCTCACTTTTTGACATTTTATTTTATTGTTATTTTTTTTAGTTCATATTTTGATGTAATTCGCTTTCATATATGTAAATACATACATATGTACATAGAGGAGAGTTTGTAAGTGTAACTGCAGAGCAAAGCTACAGCAGCCAGTCCACAATTCACTTTCAGTTCAACATTCAATTTAGAATTGCAAGTTGAAAGTTTTATTTCTAATCCGATTTTTCATTCATAGAAAGTCTTATGCACAAATCGAAATGTACTAATACTCGTACTCACACGTATGCAATGTATGTATGTATGTATGTATGTACATATGTACACATGTTTGTATGCAAGGACATTCGCATAAAATAAAGAATGGTTTTTGTGCAGTTTCGTTTTTCATTACAATTACTTTTTTTTTGTTTTATTTCAATATATTTTATTCACTTATTCAGTAAGCTTAGTGTCAGTTCAAAGGATATGCAAGTAAGCCCCAGTATCTTTGTGTCTACGTGAATAACTACCTAGCAAACAATTCATCTAGTTATAGTCAGCTGATTTTCAACTACATTCATTAGGACTAGTATGAGTGCCAAGAGCAACTGGGCAAACAACTAGTTATGAATTCGGGTTTTTAAAGTGAGTTGTGGTTAAAGATCGCAAATTCCAAGCTTACTTATCGGGAATATATCTATCTATGCACTTAAGCCAACAGTATCATATTCTGAAGACTCTAGTGTTCTCCAAAGCTTTGAGGTAACAGTTTGCACATGTCTGGTGAGTAAGGAGCATTTCATTTTCAATAGAAAAAATCTAGTTACAAATTACACTAATTTCTTAAAGGCTTTGATGCTACACTGCTGGGTATGAGTGCACTACCCAACAAGCAAAAACGCTCGAAGTTTCAAAAAAAGGAAAGTTTTAAATTTTACTTGTAGCATTTAGTTTGTCAGTTTTAACTTAATAAAACCTTTTCAACTTATTCCATAATTGAGAAAAATTGCTTTTCCGATTTTAGCGGCTAGAATTTTCTTGCTTGCGAATACTCAAATACTCCAATTTCACAAATGAAAAACATTCCACTTTAAAATGTGCTTTTTAGTTCTACAACGCTTAACGATCTAACGAGAAGTACAAATTTTAGAGTTTGTAACCAAATATTTCAATTCTAATCAAGTTTGCACAAAAATGCTAACTGGGTATGCATAATATTCATACATATGAGTCAGTGTGAAAATTACTGGCATGTGCCAGCTTAGCTCTTGGCACAGTTAGGTATTTAGTTGGTGACAGCAAAGGTCCTTAATGCAATAGAATTTTTGAATTTTGAAAAAAGGATTTTAAATTCTCTTTGACATTTGCTAGAATTGGTTTTTTTATTTATAATAGTAGTTACTAAATAAAGCAAAAGTTTAGTTATAGCAATTTTTATTTAAAAGTTTATGCAATTTCAAGTTAACATTGAAAAGAAAACTAAAACAAAACAAATTTGACAACCATATAAACCGGTTAGAGATGGCAATTCCCAACAAATGCATAGTAGAAAGCTTCACTTTTCATAACTTTAGCTATAATTTAGTTGAAAATATCAATCCTGCTGACTTTGTGCGGTAAAACAGTTTGAGATACTTCATTCTTACCGAAAATAGGCCGAAAACTTATGAATTTTTGAACCGTTTTCGGTATCGAGAAGTGACCAATTAAAAATATCGATGCACTTTTTAAACTTTAATTTAAGATTGCCTTCTCGGAGTAGCAATACTTCAGCATAATAATAATGAAGATATTTAAACGACTACATTTGAACAGTATCATTTACAGCTTCAGAAGCTCGTCCATCAAAAAACAAACCAAGAAAAAAAATGAAAATATCAGAAGGCTAATAATATCATATTTCGAATAACTCACTTAGAAATGCTGAAGTAAATTCACGTCCTTTTGAATTGACAAACCCCCTACTCACCCTAAAATCGTCCTATGTTCGTTAACATGCATTTCTCCGTCGGGTGAGCTTTGTTTTTTTGTGGGGTCGTTTCCAGTTCAGTTGAAAACACGAGAAGGCTCATACAAATTTCCGTTTTTGTTTAGAAGGCCTTGACACCGGACTGATTTAGTATGTATGTAGCTGAGGCAGTAAATTGCCAGATCGTCTTTCTAGTGGAATGGATAGAGCTAATGTGGAAGCATAAACTGGTCTGATTATATTCTGCATAAGAGTTGGTGCTTTTTGCCTCTTGGTTTGGGTTCGTGGTTTGTCTTTTCAGGGACCCTTATTATTTTTAACCTAACTGCCATAATAATTTCTTCAAAGTCGTGTGGTGGAATTTTTTTCCTTCGAGAAATATTGGGATCTTAAGTACAGCGTCTGCATAGCAACATAGGAAGAGTTCCCTCGGTCTTACAATGAGCGTCTGTGTATCGTTTATGGACGTCTAAAATACTCAATAGCTATTTAGAACAATTTTAAAGTATATTCTTGGATAAACTGGTTCACTGCATAGGCTATATATGGATTTGAAAAAGTAGGCGGTGTCGCGCCCTCAGGTTATATGAAATTTTAATTCGACATAATATAATATTGTTATATCCATATGTGCCACTTAGTCAGGATTTAGATAATTTTGGAAAAGTAGATGGTGCCACGCCCACAAATTTGTGTTAAGGGAATATGGAAAAATTAAGATATAGGAGTAAATGACGAGGAAGTGATAGGTCGGAGGGAAGAGACTAAAATTTGTTAACTGTAGGCAAGTCAAGAGTTATGGAGGATAACCTCTGCTAGAAATTTATATACCCTCTGTGCTTCGGCCAACTTTATTGTCCTGCGAAATTCACTTCGACCTTGAAACTTTGGGCAACCCGATGAATTTTTTTCTAGAATTTTCGGCTATTAGCCTTACATTACCTTGTTTTCTGCGCAACTAAATTGCGGTTTTGAAAAGTGGTCCCTCTGTCTTCTATGTCTCTGAATTGCATTCATTTGCAACACGGATTGCGCCAAATAATTAATCAACTATTGTCTTTAGTTTTTGGAAATATTAGCAATGAATGAAAATTTCTCGAAACTATGAATTAGACACGATTCTTGCAATTTTTAATTTGTGATGTTGCATTGAAATTCATTGAAAAGAACGAGAGTGGACTATTGGCATTTTAAGAGCTATATCAGTGGGACTACACAAACTATCTACAATTTACAAGCTCATATACATTGAATTACAGTGAATGCAAGCCAACATTCGCAAATTAGATTTGTACGCGTAATTACCGAAAATGTGTGGCAATTGCGGTAGCTGTGGCTGCGACATCAATAGACAGGCAACAACAAAACCAAAAGCAGGGTTATGCGCCTGTACTCTGGCAAATTTAATTTTTTGTTTGTTTTTCATATGTGAGTGTGTGTGGCCCATATAAAGCAGGCGTGGCGCTGGATTTGTTGATACCGGCATCGATGTCGCTCTATGGTTGTCCTGCGAAAGCAGCTCTCACCCCACTACCCAGCAAAATTTTTGCTTACCTAGAATCGGAGCTGTAATCCAACGAATATTGTGGAACACATTACCAACCATATGAAACCACCGATTATTTTAACCCAGGCATGTCATTAAGCGAAAGCGCTTGCTCTTTGCCTTACTGAGAAGGATTTTTGGAATGCATATTTAGAATCTCCTTTTTTATATTACTCGCTTCTCTTATGCATTACTCAGAATGTATTCTGTAATGCAATGCTGCCATTGTAACTGGTAATTGAAATAATCATCGGGAAGTATTTCTTGATTACTTAGGAACTCGTTTTGTAATCGATGTTAGGAAAAGCGCTTGCCAAAAATTTTGCTGGGTATTTTACATTAATTCGAGTGTGACTTTGTGGGTATTTACATATGTACATACATACATATGCATGTGTATTTATGTATGTTTTAGATGTGTTTCTTTCACAGTTTATTTAAATTTACAGCCATTTGAGTCATTACAACAATGAACCATTATTTTTCGTTTGCAATTTAATTGGCCTCTTGACGAATTTTCGGCGTAGTTTCGCGTATGCCATGTGAATAATAAATTCATGGCAAATGGAAAAAAAAGAACATTATTAAAACGAATTAATGAATGAAAGAAAGCGAGGTAAGGAGAGCGCTGTCTTCCGCCGTGCTGAAGGCTATATAACTTTCATGAATGCTAGATTCCTCTGTTCTTCATATCATATGTACTGACAAACATTGAAAGAAAATTATTATACCATTCTATGTTCGTGGAAGGTATAACGAGTTGGTGTTGACTCAAGAGTTTTTGGATCTGTTTTTTTTTTTTTGTTGTTGTCGGTAGTTTGATGCTTGTAACACCACTCGTCACCGCCACAATATTTGTAGGGTAGTTGTGTTGACGCGTTGTTCCGCAAAGGAATCGACTGCGGCATTTGACTTTGAAGTTTGAGTCGCGAATATATGCATGTAAATATATGTAAACGTAAGTGTATAAGGGTGCGACTTACTCCAAACTTACAACACAAAATTACACTAGACATTAGGGTGGATCAACAAAAAAAGTTTTTCCAGTCCACCCCTAGGATTAAAGATATTTTAAGGCGATCGCAAACTTTTTTTAATTTTTTACCACGATCCCCCCGATGGGCTATTTACTTTTTTTGACATTACGTCGCCAATTTAAGTCCGATTTTAAAAAGACTAAAAAAAATTGGAACTTAGGTATGATGTGAAACGAGATACCGACAGTCACTACTAGAATTTGAACTCGGAGTAAAAAATGGTAAAAATTGTGGCGGCTTCCAAGCCATGAACAACAGTGTACGGCTCATTAAAATCGGACTTAAAATGGCAACGTAGTGTCAAAAAAATTAAATAGCCCATCGGGGGGCGTGGCAAAAAAAAATTGTTGTTTGGGGATCGCCTTCAAAATATCTTTAATCCTAGGGGTGGACTGGAAAACCTTCTTTTTTTTTGTATGGGGACCGATCCCTACTGCTGGACAACCTGCCTATAGATCCTTCGTTTTCAGTTTGACTTTAAGCTTGAGTCACATATGTATCTATGTATGTATGTATGTTTCCAAAATTTCAATTTTGTTTATTTTTTTTTTTTTCTTAATTTTATATTCTAACTAGTTAATATCCTCTACTACATTTGGGTTTTATTCATGAACTTCATTTTTTTTTTCAAATTTGCTTTCCTTTTCAACGCTTTCAACGCTTTTTTGCTCATTTGTCCTTATTGTGGTATATCATCGCTTTTTATATGCCTTCATTTCACACTAAAATCAACATTTATTTGAGTATTGTTTGCAAATTGCCTCACATAAAGGTTTATGAGATTTTACCTTCTTTTTATGCTCGGCACATCATTTTGGCTGGAACGCGTGTCCATTGACTATAGCACTTCGTGGAAAATGTTGAAGACCTCTTTCTTGGCTACAATTTTTTATTATCACTTTCTACCTAGATAGAAGTAATACTTTTTTTGATTCATTTAAAAAAATTGTATACTATTTAAGTAGAAGCTAAAAATTTTACAACAGTCATATCTGTTCTTATAGACCTAATTGGGAAGCTTCTAGACTTCGACATGAGCAAATTTTTGGTACGCTCTGTTAACCGTAAAGCTATCAGAACGATAGTTCTTTGTTATCAAACCCCTATTTCTTTTCAGCTTAAACTCAAATGGAAACACTTAGTAGACTCTAAATGCTCTTCCACTTGGATCACCATTTTAAAATGACCTTGGAAATGTCGGTCCCACCAAATGGTGAGGAAAGAATTATGGTATCGGAATTCTAAGTACAGACTCTGGGCTATTACATGGTGCTGGACAAGAACGATTTCTGTGTCGGCTCCACTTTCACTGCGCCACCTACACTTTGACATATTCATATTCATTAATACATACATATATAAATATATTGACAGATATTTAACCAATTATCTCTGTCATATCTCATGGCTAATCTGTAAATCCGACGCCAACGTTAATTCAATGTTTCAATCAGCCAACCCATTGATTGGGACTAATCCTACCTGCTATGCATGGAAATTTACGATCGCTAATGAACTTTAATACGCCCATTAACTGTGCCGACAAAAACAATGCAGAAGCACCTACAATGCGGCAAGAGCAACAATCAATTGACGTTGTCGAATGAATCAGCAACTGCAGCATCACCAATAGCAGCTGCATTCAAACACATAAATTGTCACACATTAAATGAAATGAAATGAAATAAAAATTAAAAAAAAAAAGTTCAAATCAAATTTACTTAATTAGTTCAATCGAAAGGCAATTAAAATCAGAGAATTTAATGTTTTGTTGCATTGTTTCAAAAAAAAAAAAAAAAAAAAGTAAAGAGAAAAAGTAGAGCAACAATGAGATAAAGAGAGATATGTTGGGTGTTAATGATATCGATAGGAAATGGATGCTAATGGGAATTTATAGAAGTATTGTGTACAAATTGTAAATGCCAAAGGAATTTGGAATTTTTATTTTTAAATACTTTCAAATTAATGTTTTCGTACTCTTTTATACATATGTACATACATACATTAGACTGATACAAAAATTTTTTAAAATTTTAGATATAGTCTTTTGATGTTTAAACTTACATTCAGCCTGTATCTCATTGTCATCATTAACTGACCTAAACATTTAGGCGGTTTTGACCGTTGAGTGACACAACATGTGATCATTTATTCTTAATGAGAACCGACTCCAATTAGAAGCGCCAAGGACAGCCAAGTTGTTCCCGGCAATTTTTTTTTTTTGAAACTCATTTCGCCCAACCCTTTGATCCGCTGTCGAAATTTCGTTTTAATAGACCCGAAATTCTATTCATTTTCGCTTAACACAGGAGCTTTTACGTTTTGGGCAATGAGTAAAATGAAATGAAATGAGCTTTTACCCTGAGGTATGGCAACATCTTTATTAGAAGTCTTTGGTATATCGGAAAAAGACCATTAAAGTTAAAGGGAGCTTTCCTCTAAAGTATATACAGTGGCGGACATATATGTATACACACTGTTGTTTTATGCGATTTTCACATATTTAGAAATTTAAAAATTATTTTAACAAAGCCTATCTGAAGAAATTTACATATGTATGTGCCAAGGGCTATTGTAAGAACTATAAAATTTGCTGTAAAAATGTACACAAATTTCTGGAAAATTCAAAGGACTTTTATCAAATTTTTTTATTTTGTTACCAGAACTTTTTGGAGTATGCAGTTTTGTGGCCCATTAATCTGTTAATCTTAAGTAAAACAATTTTTTGATTCTTAGGTCGTCAGAAAAAAATGCATCACAAAAATATTTTACGAACTTGAGACTAACATCTTATCTAACTGGCCACGAAACTGTATATTTCATAAAATTTTGGCAAAGATTTTCAAAATTCATGTCTATACAATTTCTTTAAATTTTCCCGAATTTTGTGTGATTTTTTAAAAAAAATTTGTAGTTTTTATATTAGACCTCGAAATATGATTTTATATAGGCTTTGTTAAAATACTTTAGTTTAACCCAAAATTTATGAAAATCGACTGTATGTACACTTATATCCGCCACTGTAAATTAGGACAAGTATGAGTGATTTATCAAAAGAGGACTTCATTTTTCAAATGCGTACTCAATCCTTCTATGGCTATGAAAAGCTATGCCTTTTTTCATAATTTGCTTAAAAATTTATAAAATAGCTTGAAAATATTTCAGAAGAATGATACAAAACGGAGTCTGTTGTAAGAAACCATTTGTGCTGTTTTGATTTTTCAATTTCTTGGCTCTTAGTTCTACTGAAGAAGTTTTACAGCACCTTCTCCAATGCTCTAAATCCAGTATGGCCAGCAGCCGGATTCCAGTCATCGCTATCGCCTAATTGCTAAAATTCGCCAAAATGCCAAAGCAAATGAACTCTCAAAAAATTAGGAGATTTCGCTAATTTGCGATTCTGAAACGCAAGTCGCCTAGCTAAAATGTAGTACGGTTATCTTTTCGCTTGATGGCGCTGGGATAGCACCGTCATCTGTCAATTTAGTTGTGATTCCTTACATGCCATAAATCACCAAAAATAGCCCGAAATAGACAAATGCTACTAGATGTAAACCCCATACTTTGGGCGGCGAGAACACTGAAAAATTTAATTACAGACAATTTCAGAAATGTTTCTTGGCATCTCCAAGCCACGAGTGTCCTAAAAGTTATATATATAAGAGGTGAAAACGCTTCTTTGATACTCCTTTCCACATTTTTGGGACGTGGTTTAGCAGTTGTTTCCTAAAGGAAACAATTACCAATTTCTATTTTTCTTATAAATTACATATATTTTATGTCAATGAGTGTTTTTTTGACATAAAAAAACTTAATTCTAACATTTTATCATATATTTTGTATTTTAGCAACAGATTTTTTTGGTTGCCAAAATAAGCATGCTTTAGGAGAAAAATAGAGATTTTACGAGATGGCTGAAATTGCAGAATCGCAAACTTAGCTAAATTAGTCGCCAAAAACAGCTGATGACGTTATCTGGTTCATTCGTGTTCATCGCTTAAATGTGCCAAAAAAATGAATCAAAATGAACCAAAAATGGAGATTTTAGGAGATTGTCATTCACTGGAATCGCAAAAGTCGCCAAAAGTTGCCAAAATGTATTAAGAGATTTTTGGCGATCGAGATTAAGCTTTAGCGATGACGGGAATCCGGCTGCTGCTCCCCATTATTGCACGTTTGTATTGGTGTTTTTGTTCTATTATTCTGTTTTTTTTTTTTGCTATTGGTGGTCGCTGGTGTATGTCGGTGCTCCCGCTAATAATGGGAATTCTTAATCGCCAACATCGTTTCTTCTTTTGTTTGTTATTCTACTTTGTTGTTTTAGGCGCTTATTTGGTTGAGAATTTTGCATTTGCTTCAACAAATTTTGTTTATAACAAAATGTTGTTTATCTGTGCAGACAATTATTTTGTATACAAACAGACTGAAGAAAATGATTTTATGAATAAACCGTTTAAGCGTTTGCCGCCAACTTGAGCTGATTTTTTATAGCGCTATTTCCCATAAAAATGGGTTAGAATAAAGAGCTGCGAAGTTGTTGCTAATAATGAAAGGAATGGTTGTCGAGAAATATAAATCTGCGTAGACCATACTAGACAACGGGTATATCTCTAGTTCCAGCTGCACCACATTCGTTTGTGATTTAGATGCTGGCGCTGAAGACGCCACATTTTGCCTCTGAGTATTTCTTCATTTTTTGAGGAAAACAGCTCATAAAATTCCCTACTTTATTGTATAGTGCTGGGAATTGTTTATACAAGCAAGCCGCACTAACAAAACAAAAATACCCAGCGCAAGGAGATAAGTAGTTGCCCAGTTTGCATTATGAAGCAAAATCAAGTCTACCTCGCACATTTCAAAACTCTACAGATCATGCTTTACTACTATATAACAAAATCCCGAGTGAGCGAAATATAGCGTGCCCGAGCACTCCTAAAAATGATCGCTGGGGAACTTCAAAAGTGTGGTAGTCAGCAAGTAGAAAACGTCAATGAAGGTCTGATAACTAGAATTTTTGTTGTTTTTGTTTTATGACTGGTACATCTTTCCTATGTATTTTATTGGTTTTTTATACCCAACTTCACAACTTTATACTCTTAAAGCTTCCGAAGACCATTTCTGTCTTTGCTGTAGCTTGCAACAGGCTATATAATACTTAGTTTCATTCGAATTTAGCTCGATTTCGATTGTTTATTATTGCTATCACTCCACAGCGCATCATCTTATGGTGGGTTAAGGAAGCATTTCATCGGCTAATTTCCTGCCCGTTCAGCCCATTCTATCAGAAATTTTAAAAAAGTAAAATTATTTTTTGTTTGCTTTTTTCACAATTTTATTTGAAATCTAATTTGATGCTCCCGTTCTTGGTAAGTAAACAATTAATTTAATGAATTTATAGTAGGCGAGTGTAATGTAAATAAGAACAAAGCAGCTGGAGGCGCTAAAATAAGAGGCAACTTAAGAGGAAAAAGTGCGCCTAAGCGAGTTGTGTTTACGTTGCTCATGGTCACACATACGCATTTGTTTTACTTGTTGTTCTTGTTATTCTTGTCGTTCATTTTACGATTTTATGACTTTTTAACGATGACACTTACAAGAAGTTTAAACAAAAATACAAAAAAAAAATATAAAAAAAATGTACAAAACAAACATTAACAGTGCGATGCCTTGTCATCCCCCCCATCCGCCAATTCTCGATCTTTCTGACAAACTGCCAACTTTCCTTCACCTGCATTTTTATTCAAATTCGATTGATTATCAACAATTGCAATAGCAAAAACGCAACCCCAACAACTACAACACTATATACAGTAGCATCAACGTCATAGCTGAGTTGTTACCCAAATGTACTTTTTATTGCTATAAATTTGTTCTTTTACTTTTTACTGTAGTTGTAGGTACATTGATTGTCATTAAGCCGTCAATTTATTGCTTTATTCAAAAACTTCCAATAATGAGTTACATCACTCGTAAATTTTGTGTCGTAAAATTCTTCACTTCCGTAATCGAAATTATTTACGACCTGCTGGCCTTTTTTTTTTCTTTCTCTTGTTGCCTGAAACAAAAATTAATTAACGAGCGTCATAAAAGGGGCGGCAAAATATACACGAAGTGAAATGAAGGGAATTCATTCGCTAAAATAACAAAATTTTCTAATTACAAATTTACGTGTCAATCATAAAACGATATGGAAAATGGTAACAGGACTTGAGATGGAAAGTTCAATATTCTAATAGCAGTAATTAATATTTAATTTATTTTCAAATTTATTGCATTCCAATAAAAAGGAATTCGAAGTAGTGACCTTGCACTAGGAATGATACATTTTCTTTGAATTTGGCAAAAACGAGATCTTCGGGATCTACATAATTTCATAGTCTGAGATTTTTGGTGTTACTTATTCTTCAACAGTTTAGCTTGAGAAAGTAGAGGGTAATGGCAAATAAATTATCTTAGTTTAAAGTAAAATTAAAACAAACAACAACAGGAGCTCAGTTGGCGATGCTTCCTCACTGAATGAAAATAGGAGTAGCCTAGTGGTTAAAAGAGCGTTCCGAAGTCTCTGTGATAAAGAAGTCTGACAACTTCCGAAATTGATGTACAGAAGAAGAGCAGAGTTTGTATCTAAATTTGCTTTCTTTATTCTAAAAAAAAAATTTAAAAATATAGGAATAAAAATAATACAAAATTTTCATAAAAAATTATCATTCTTCTGGCCTTGAGCACATTTATATGTAGTCATAAATACTATAAATTTAAAACATTGAACAAATAGTTGATGTTTAATTAAGATTACTAACTGTCTTAGTGACAATGCAAAGTAAACAATTTGTAAACTATTGATGCAAATTCTTCGTATTATTCAAGGAGATTTTTATCATTATATAGTTAAAGTAATTTTTTAAAACGTAACTAAAGTCGATTTTAAATTCGTACGCGTGTATGTCGCATATACAAAGTATGTCTCACATTACCATTACTTTTAAAATAGATAAAAAAAGAGATGAATATGTTCGAAGGAAAACAAATTTTAACTCAATGAAAAATGTGTTTGCGGCGTCGGCAATTAATCAGAAACGCGTTAAACCCTCATACAAAATAAATATAAATAGAAAATTTTACGTGTTTTCAAAAATATAATTCACTCCGCCTTTAGTTGGTATCAACCAGCAGTTAAATATTTTTTCCATTTGTTTACAGCAGGGATGCTACGAAAGTGAGTTTACAGGAGTTGGAAATTTCTCAATATGTAAATACTAAGCCTTCTCTATTACCTATCTTAGAAATTTCCTTTCAACCTCATGTTTGTTTAATTTTGATAATAAACAATAAATAACAATAAATTTTAATTAATATTTTCCGCCAGCGCTTGCATTAATGTCAAAAAGATGATAAAACCTATCGTTCTTTTGTATTGAAAATTTACCAATATCTTACCAAGCTGAGTCAATAAAGATTTTTTGGGTATAATTATGTATGTTTCTATAAAAACTGAATGTTTTAAAACACTTTTTGGGGAACGCTGTATGTGTGTGACTTAATAAAAAAAGAAAGAAAATGTTACAAATGCTACTCAATGAAATCGAAACTCAGTTGTGAATCAGAAATGTACTTCACATAGGGATCGGAGTTGAGATTAGTCCGTAACATCCCTAGCGCTTAAATATCCTTCGTCACGGATATGCGAACGCATGTTTTTTCTCCTGACAAATTGCTTCTAGATTGAAACATGGATATGAAACTGTGCTTGTGTGCGTCTGTTTGTATTTGTTTTAGTATAATTGTTGATTGTTGTTATTTTTCTACCCCCGAAAGAAACGTGGCGGGTGATCATACAGAACTAAGGTGGCTACAGCGCTTGCTGATAAAAATTATATTAAAATGTTTATATCCAATTAAATATCAGACTAATCCCAGAAGGTGCTGGTTCCGAAATCAAGTTTCGTTTAGTAATCACTTCCAATGAAGTCCTAGCTATTCATTTATTTCCTACAGGGTGTGTTCTCTCGTTAAATTTTTTTGCCTTCAAAATCGGCTGTGGAAATTTGATGCCTCTTTTTGCATCCTGGTTTGCATTTGAATGGTACTACATACATACATATGTACATATATGCGGTGTGTGGAATTTTTATTTTTTTTCTTTATTTAGGGTCTAGTACTCCATCACTGTTGAGCCGACAATGAGTTTAATTGGACGCTTTTGTGGCTCATTAAGAGGATGGCGGCTGACAGACGGTGTTGTAGTTGAGAAAGTGTGTAGTGTAAGTGAATGACAATTAGTCATTTCAGTTTAAGCTGTTATGTGTATGAATGACATTTTTGGGAGGTATATGAAAATAAACTCGTGGCTTGTAATAAATGCATAAATACAAACTCAGATCTAAATCCAAGGGCATATTGTTTATTATGGGTATCTTATCGAGACCTCAAATAAAAATAATTGTATCTCACTTAGTGTCTGCCCTATGTTTCTTTGGTAGTCCACTCGTGTGGAAGGTAATGTTTTATGGGCACGACCTTGACTTAGAAGGTATTATCCTTGTTTGGTATGCTTTACGGCAGCACTCCGCCATTAACCAACAGTCAGCCAGATAATTCCGAAAACTGCCTTTGATACGTTATATTTCTGCCTCAAGAAAATCCTTACGTGACTCACATCAGATACATATTTCGGAAAATGGTATAAGAGATGTTAACTGAAAACCTGAGGAGAGCTGTTGACTGCCTAACTGATACAGCTGGCACACTAAAGGCCCTTGGACCACATATAAGCCCAAATATCCGCAGCCATTCGAATATGGAAAATAACACAGAGCTCATATCCACCTTTTTGTGAAATCTGGCGAGTTGACTACTAAGTTAGCCAAATATTTTTTTTCTATAACCGCCTTGCCAATTACTTCATATGGGGGGAGTGCGTAGAACTTTTTTCATTTCACACGAATATTTTATACAATATGTAGTTTTATACAGAGTAATCTGTTACAGTGATGTCTAAATTTTTTTTCCCATATGCAACATATGGCTGAACAACACAACATTCCAAGCGTTTTGGGTATAACTAGCTTTGCATGTTTTCGCGCTCATCGCCCACGCCATTTGGCAAAAGGGTTGCCCCTGAGAGTTCACAAATTTTCAATTTTATGCTCAAACTTTTTCTTTTTTGCATTTTAAATTTTCTTTTTTGCTATATCTTATTTAATATGTGTAGAAAATTTACATTAGGGAGGGTCAAAAAAAATTATAGTTTATGTTTTGGTTACGAAACATAGAGGTGAATTTTGTAAAAAGCATTAAACAACTATAAAGATAAACAATAACTATGTACACAAACGAAAGCCCGATATAATTTGCATGTGATTAATGTTCTCAAATTTAAGAAAAAACAACAATATTAAAACATTAAGGGGCGTGGCACTACTCATGGAACACTGATTTTACAGACGCAATATCTTTAAAGGGAGCCATTATAGGGATTGGAAAATTGGTAGGGGGATATTCAATATCAATACTATACTCACCGAAGAAAATGTTAGTTATAGGCAAAACTCAATCATTAAATGAATTTTTGCACAACTGGCATATATTTTTATAAAGTTACTATATGTTATTACATGTGATGCCTTTTCAGATAACGCCTACGAATTAAGAATCAAAACCGCTGGATTGGGAAAAATAATTTTTTAATTTTTATACCATTTCTTTTAAAAATATATATCGCATTACTCACCTCTTGGCCAAGCCCTTTTATAAGGCAACTTTAATTTTTAAAATAAATATTTTTTTTTACTCGAGAAAGTTTTCACTTCGAACATTTTTTTTTAACCAAAAACTTTGACGGGCCCTAATGCAATTATTTATGTGTGTGTTGGTAGTAGTTCTTGTCTGTTTGCCAGCTAGTGTAACATGTTAAATTTGACAAGCTAACAGCTGCGTGTTAGATAGTCGGAGAAAACAAATGAAAGCTAAAATTAATAAAAAGGGTAAAAAAAATGTTAGGATCTGACGAGATCATAAACATGCAAGTCCTTTTTAGCATGAAATACATACATACATACATATTTATATGGTTTTGAGAAATGATAAATCAGTCAGCTGTACTAGCAAAATTAAATGTTTAAGGCGATGATTTTTTAAACCGAAAACAAACAGTAATGACAGAAGGAGTTTGACATGTTAGTTCTCTTTTTAAGGATATTCACGTCCATATGCTGCATAAAGGTCACAGTGACAACAAGCTCGTTTTGATAGTGTGTCTGAAGATGGCAACTGAGTGATGAATATACTTGAATAAATAATTTTAAAAATCACATCATATTATAAAATGACATTTTGATGAGGATTGTATTGACTATATTTCCATGTGTATTATTAAATAAAGCCAATGACTGACAATACTTTCCAATTTTTGTTGACCTTAATTCTCTTTTGAAAAGAGAACTAGTGTCAATTGACACTGTCTCCAGTGATATTATTGCCTGTCACCCATTAAATGGCTTTAGAATGTTGCAATAATGATTATATTCTATAAAATAAGGAAAGGTTTCCCTAACTATTAATGATGTCATTCTAGGTATGTATGTATATCTAACACTGATGAAGTTATCAAAACAAATGGATGTTGATAAATTGTGTTCCTTTTTGTTTGAAATATTCTAATCACTCTAAAATCTTTAAATAGGTAAAGATCTCTCCTGTCGCTCTGAGCTATTTATGGTAAATGGGATGATAGATGTGCCATATCTTCTGGGGCGTATACGTTTTCATGTTCATTGTCGAACCATTCGAAACCATGATTTCTCTATACAGAGATATAGTTATTACATATGTACATATATTAGACTTAGCTGACAAAAGTCGACTTCATACATAGGTCAAAAAATAATAAAAGGAAAATATATTGGTGTATAAAATACTAATGCTGGAATAAAGAGTGTCAGAGATATCTCTTGAAGCTCTCGCCCACGATAGTCCACAAATTTTCCAATCACTGCTTTGTCTTATTAGCTACTGCCCGTAAAATTCTTTCAACAAATTGAACTTTTCTTGTGCAATATTGCGTAAATTTTCACTTGAGCGATTGGCCACTTTTTTTTATCAATATTTAAACAGGTGGAAGAAGATACGTTTTACTTGTTTGCACTGTGGTGAATCTAACGATGGACAAAGTATGGAAGGAGCAAAAGACCACTTAAGAGAAAGCCACTGAAGCAGATGAAAAGGTTGGCAAAAATTACAACTTACATGTTAACACATACACAACCGAAGAGATTTGTTAGTAGAGGCCATGTATAAAGTGCTTTGTAAAAACTTTCAAATACAATTATATACGTAGAGGCTTGTATGTTGCGGTGTATCCTGTTCAGTGTTGCCGTTTAGGTACATTTGTACGATTTTCAATACTATTTCTTTAAGATGCTCTTTTGGTGGCCAATGTTAAAGTTTCTTACTTTTTCTAAATCAAGCTGAAGATTGAACAAGAGAACCAGCACACCACAAATTGGTTCAAAGCTTTAAGCTCTTTAGAGGTATACTACGAGTATTTTATTTTTTCACTATTTTTTCACTACGAACGGTGTATTATAGTAGAGTGAGTATTCATTTTGAATTTTTGTGCCTTTGATACTTTTTACTAAAAGTTTGCTACACTTTTACTCAAACATGCAGCAACACTGATAATGATGGCACACTTTATTTGAAATTCAATTACAATGAAAACGCCTGCAGCGCTTCGTCTACAAAACACACATAACAATGCACTATAAACCAGGGGTGGGCAAGCAAGTTTCCCTGTTTAGAGTACTTTGCAAATAAATAGGCGCCACTTTGTCACCCAAGCTTAACCACAGCTTAATATAGGGAAGAGAGCCAAGCCGGCATATGGAGCCCTGTTAAATGTAGAATCTGTACACTTGGGTAAGAAAAAATTTCTGAGTGGAAGATAGTTATTTCGCGGCTGTCAGTTGCTTCCTCCAAAAGTTGCTACCATAAAGGGTTTTGAATGCAAGCGGCCTACTTAGGTGAATTTTTTTAGGATTTAAAGATAACCCAAATAGGTTCAAATTAAAATTTTTAACAACAGACAAGCGTGAAATAAGAAGCTCTTCCAGTCGCTGTAGAATGCCCACTCCTGATATCTACGCACACACACTTTTATATGCTACTAACGATACGATATCTGTTTAATTTGAAATTGTGATTTTTATGTTGGCCGCTTTGCTATTTAACTGCAGGCATTCAATTACTGACTTTGTTTTTGTTAAGCTACTTAAAGCACAATTTACAATTTACTGACTCCTGTGGCTGTGTGCGTTTTCCTGAGTTATATTTTCCTTGTCCTTTCCGGTTAGTAAATTTTATTTCTCGTCCCCTCATTTGATATGTTTGGTTATGCCATACCTGTGTGCCCTAAGATAAAATATAAAAAATGTTAATTTATTATAAATTGCTATTTTCTTTATTTTCTTCACTGGACGCACAATTTCGTTTGACTTAAATGATTTCAAAGGTTTGGAAGGAAATCCTAAAATAAATATTTCTAAGCTTTGTAAATCTTTTACTTAACTTAATAAGGGTCCTTTTTGCATTTGTTCTTTTCATTTTCATATGTCAAAGGAATAAGAGCGGATTCTATATTTCCTTTTTGAAATCCATCCGACACGCTGACCTGTGCCTTGGCAGACACGTCATTGTTGACAGTTACAAGTATGAAGCTGTGAGAGATTTTGACTATTTGGGAAGCTGCGTTAACAATGACAGTCAATAAGTTCAAAGGAGAATAAATAACTATTACTTCAAGTGATTTAATTTATTGAGCAGGCAACTAAGAGGTAAAATATAGAGGGAACTTTAACAAAGCATGAGAACAGCATCTAAGTGGTGGAAAGAAGAAGTGAACCTGTCTCAGATATCCGTTAATATATAGCCCAGGGGTTAACCTAGAAAAATTGGGATAGCAATTAGAAGTGGAATAGGAAAAAGACGATATGGAAGAAGTGGAGGATGGAGCATAGAATAGCATGGGCAAAGTAGCGCAACAACAAAAACAACAAACAAGCATGCTTTGAGATATGTATATCACGTGTCACACCTGGCTGCAGCAATTATGGTTGCATGTCCATATACCGACCGGCCGTCTGTTGACACTTTGACTGACTTGGCCTCTGTGTGCACTACAAATTAATTAACTGCACAAATGTACACATATAAAAATAAAAGCTTATAAAAACAACATTGAACCCCTAGATGGCCGCACCACTTAAAACAACCCACGCAAATACAACTAGGCGTCAAGGCTTAGACGTAGAAACAATAACGATGAGTGCGCAATTTCCCAGAACTTGTTTTAGAAAATCATTGAAGTAGTATGAAATGGAGGAAAAGATTTAGATACAAATATGTACATATATAGCTCATTGCAGAAGAGTTGATACAAAAAATAAATTTTTCAATGAAGCACTATCTCAGAAGTACTAAGTAATATCAGCAGGGACTCACTAAGTGAGAACATCCGACGAATTCGATGCAGAGTAGAAACACTCCAGCAATTATTATAATGTGACTGGCCTACCACCTCGAAGGTCCAAGGTCCGAAAAAGTTTGCTTTGAGCAACAATTCTATAATTTAAAGTTCACTAAAAATAAATCTCAAGTTTATTTAGATTAGTATAATTTATTATTTGAGAAAATTCGACATATTAAATATTTGAAACTGCACAAAAATATGACAAACAGCGTTGCCACATTAAACAAAGTGAATTTATAGTGGACAAAAGGGCACAATAGATCTCTAAGGTCGCAGTGCATATCCTCAACATCATTATTATTAGTGGACAAAGGGCATTGAAATTTCGCAAATATTTTTATCAAATAACTAATAACAAGCAAAGTCTTAATTTCAATTTGATGTTATAAACTTTCGTGATCCCGGGAAAAAGGCAAGCAACTGACGTGAAGCGCATGAAAAATAATGTAAGGTTGAGGGAGTAAAGGACCAACTTTCCACGTCGTTTGCTATTAAATTTTTAGACTTTTCAAATGTTTTATTGTTGCTTTTATAAATGACCCTGACACTTTTGTACATATGTGACTGCGACACAACACGAAACGAGTCGTAAATTGCAATCAAAGGCAAATCATAAATCAACTGTCAAATTGACAGACTCGAATGACAACGCGTCGTACCGATAGCGTACATATGTACATATGTACATGCCTACCAAACAGCCATAAATGTATCGGAGAGTCCAATGTAGTTAGTCCATTGAAACAAAGTCAATGTGTACCGCAGATAAAAAAATGTGACATTAGCATGTGATGCGTTGCATAACACACACACACTCACACCTACACACCCACACATACAAATTTAGCTAGAGTAACATTTGCAAACGGAAATCCATACCAGTCCTACCACATCCCGTCGCACATCATGAAGAGCACTACGCTTTTGTAGCGTGAACAATCATACTTAGGATGATGGCAATATAATGTGAAAGGCGAAAGAAATCGCACTGTCCGTTGTGTGATCGGCTCGTAAAAGCTACTCAAGCGATAGATAAGCGCCAAAGAGCTGAGCTCGTATCTAATATGTAGTAGGCACCATTTGACATGCAAGCGTTCTCATACAACCAAACCCAACGACCACGACCAGCTGGTACGAGTGCATAACATGCAACGTAACCCTTAATGACCGACTATCCGGTCATAAGTACATTTGTTCATTTGTCACACTAACTGTGCCTCTATCTGACTGTTTGGTTCGTTTTTCAATGGTTATTGCTTTGGAAGCTAAACATTTATTTCGATATTAAGAGGCGTTCGCATACAAACTATTTGATAAACGCAAAACAAAGCCACCAACAAATTTACATACATACTCGTGTTGCCACTTAGCAAGGACTCCAACCTGGTTGATTAGTAATATCAGGGGGCGGAAATAAATTAAGAAAACTAAAATAATTTGTAAATAAAAATAAAATAAAAAACAAAATAATACAAAAAAAAAAAAAAAAAATTATAAAAAAAAAAAAAAAATTATAAAAAAAAAAAAAAAAAAAAAAAAAAAAAAAAAAAAAAAAAAAAAAAACTAAAGCAATTATCTTTAAATTAAACTATAACTGCTATAATACTAAAAAATAAATAAAAAGTAATAATAATAACTAAGGACACGCTACCGGGGAGCCGCGAATGGAGAGGAATAAGGATGATGATCCCGGTGGGGTAAACCCTTTCCGGAAGAGTGTGCTACTGCCCCGCTCTCCAACGAATGGTGGCATTAGCGCCACACCAGATGTGGGTCAAGCAGACGACAGCGAGCCTGAGCCAGGGACACCTGTTCCGCCCAACTCTGCTCGCTTGGCTGATGGATGTGCGAACCCATTTCATGAACTGGGCAACAAGATAACGGATCTTATCAAGATATCCAGCAACAGGAGGCATATTAACGTGCCAATGCGCGAAGTGATGGGTGCCATTAGGCTGCTGTATGAGCGGGCAGCAAAAGAATGGCAGAGCTCCCATGAAACCCACCCAGTGGAGACGGTGGTAGAGCCCCCTGTAACACCAGCTGGGAGTTCTTCGAAGCGAGCAAGACCTTCTAGTAACGGGTCTTCGCCAAAGCCTAAGAAGAACAAGAGTGCACCAAGCAAAGAACCAGCGAAGAAAGTGGACAAGGAGAAACCTTCGGAGTCCAATGTCGCCCAGGAAAGTGCAGCACAGGCAGTTCCCCAAACCAAGCCCAATGAGTGGAAACTCGTAAAGAGAGGTACGCGGGTGCGAGGCAGACCTGACGCCTTAGTAATTAAGGCTACGAACACCTCCGAGACATCGTACGCCGATATCCTAAAAGCCATTAGAGGTAGTGCGCAACTTAACGATCTCGGGAATGCTGTAACCAGAATCAGGAAAACCAATAGCGGGGACCTGCTTTTGAACCTGAAGAAGACGGATCCGGAGCTGCGAAACAGATTTCAGGACGACGTAAAGAAGGTCCTGGGACAGACTGCGGATGTCAAACATGTAGCTCAAGAAGTACGTCTGGAAATCAAGGACATGGACGAGGTGACTACGGAAGAAGAGATCATCGAGGCCCTGCTGAAAATGGATGAGCGATGCAGAGCCGTCAAGGTGAAGTCCATAAGGAAGTCGCACGGCGGAACCCGATCAGCTTTTATCGCGGTCCCCGCATATGTCGCTGGCTTACTTACGCAGGCAGGGACCATCCGTATAGGATGGGTCAATTGCAGAGTCCGTTTACTAGTGGAGCCAAAACGGTGTTACCGCTGTTTGGAGTTCGGCCATACGTCTAATGCCTGCAAGAGCGAAGTCGACTTTAAGGACTGCTGCTTCAAATGCGGCCAAAAGGGTCACAAAGTGGCACTATGTGAGAGCAGCTACTCTTGCATAATTTGCAAACGGACGGGTCTTACCGACCTAAATCATTATACGGGTGGAAGAAGGTGCCCATTATTCCTAAAGGCCCTAGCGGGGACCAAAAGTCAATGATCTTGGTTCAGATAAATTTAAACCACTGTGAAGCA
This sequence comes from Sphenella marginata, assembly GCA_951509765.1. Classification (NCBI taxonomy): domain Eukaryota; kingdom Metazoa; phylum Arthropoda; class Insecta; order Diptera; family Tephritidae; genus Sphenella; species Sphenella marginata. The sequence goes on along the minus strand of OX608081.1, from coordinate 11,288,365 downwards.
GCGCAAAGCCTTCTTAAGCAGACTATCTTCGAACGTAAGGCGGATGTGGCTATACTTTGTGAACCATATAAATTAGAGGCAGGCTGGTCTCATGACAACAATAAAAAAGCTGTAGTATGGAGCTGCGGCCCACGCGAGCCTAATGCAGTCACAGTTAACGTTGAAAAAGGGTTTGTTTGTGCGAAAGTAGGGGTATTCCACGTGTACAGTTGTTATATTCCCCCAAGTGTGGACTTAGTGGATTTCACGCGAATACTGGACAGGCTGGTTAATGACGCGAGGGGAAGACAAAACCTAGTCATAGCGGGCGACTTCAACGCGTGGGCTCTGGAATGGGGATGTCGTAGCACAAATGCAAGAGGAAGGGCTCTTCTAGAAGCTTTCGCAGCCCTGGATCTAATACTGCTTAACTCCGGGAATGTTCCTACATTTAGCAGATCTGGAGGAAGTTCTATCATTGATTTAACGTTTGTTCAAAGCAACCTCTTCAGAGGTTCACACTGGGAAGTGAGCCAGCACTATACCTTCAGCGATCACTCATGTATTGTCTTCAAGATAACTACAAACTCGCGACCGGCGAACAACACGAGTCCAAGGTATCAGCGTGGCTGGAAAACAAGCACCTTCGACAAAAGTTTATTCAGAGAAGCTTTGCAGCTGCAGAACTTCCAGCTATCCGATTCCGCCTCTGCCAGTGCAGATAAGTTAATGTCCAGGGTAGAAGAAGCATGCGATGCGTCGATGGTGCGAAGGGCTAAAAAAATTCGCCATCAACCGGTTTATTGGTGGACTGATGAAATTGCGCAACTTCGCTCAGAATGCAACAGGGCGAGAAGGATAACACAGAGGTCCTTTGGAACTATACATCACCAACGAGATCGGCTATTATTTGCGGAGAAACGCAGACAGTTAAAGAAGGCGATACGTGCAAGTAAAAGAGAGGCATTTCTCCGTCTTTGCGACGATGCAGAAAATAAACCCTGGGGGGAGGCATATAAAATCGTGACCAAACGCCTTGTAGGTGGCACTAAGTCCCCAACAGACGAACAGCTGCTGAGAGATAGCATTCGCGTACTTTTTCCGGTTCAGGAACCACTGCAGCGTCACTCCAATCCTCACGTTCCTGGAGGGATGGTACCAGAAGTAGCCATCGATGAGGTACTAGAGGCGAGTAGTAAAATCACCCCAAATAAATCTCCAGGACCGGATGCTGTTCCAAACATTGCAGTGGCGGAAGCTTTTAAGATACAACCAGATGCTTTTGCTCGCGTGTTTGACTTCTGTTTAAAATCCGGAACTTTCCCAAGACGTTGGAAGCTTCAAAAGTTGGTGCTATTACCTAAACCCAACAAGCCACCTAACGACCCGTCGGCATATCGCCCAATATGCATGATAGATACCGCGGGTAAAGCCCTTGAGCGCATTATATTAAACCGAATTAGCGATGCAATCGAAGAGACAGGAGGACTTGCGGATAATCAATTCGGCTTTCGGAAAGGCCTTTCCACGGTTGACGCGGTGAAGCTGGTAAAAGACATAGCATCTAAGGCCATTTCAGGAAAGCGATGGAAAGGGGGAACCATTGAATATTGTCTAGTAGTGACCCTTGATGTGAAAAACGCATTTAACTCTATCCGCTGGGGGACAGTCATTGCGGCGTTGCAGGAGTTCGCTGTACCAGAGTATTTACTCCAAATTATAAGAGATTACTTCAGTGAGAGGATAATAATCTGCGAGACCGACTCGGGCTTGCTTTACCATAGAGTGTCAGGTGGTGTGCCCCAGGGATCGGTGCTGGGCCCGCTTCTGTGGAATGTGGCATATAACGGGGTCTTTAAGCTAAATGTGCCCAGGGGAGCAAAGATCATCGGCTTCGCTGATGACATTGCAGTAGTGGTAGTGGCTAAACACATCAATGATTTGGAGCGTATAGCAAACGAGACGATAGGAGCCATTTCTGAGTGGATGACGCTTACGGGTCTGGAACTAGCGGAGCAAAAAACCGAAGCCTTACTCATTACTGGGCGAAAAAAGATGGAATTTGCGGAAGTTCGTGTCAATGGCACGATTATAAAATCAAAACCAGCCATTAAATACCTCGGTATAATATTAGACTCCAGATTAAAATTCAATGAGCACATGCAGTACATATGTGAAAAGGCGGCAAAAACAAACGGAGCTCTCTCCAGGATGATGTTGAATGCTAGAGGGCCCAAGCAAAAAAGTAGGCAACTTATAGCCAGCGTTCTCAAGTCCGTAATTCTTTATGGTGCAGAAATTTGGTCAGACGCTTTTCGAATAGCCTCATACAGTCGCGGCGTTCGTTCGGTATACAGGCTATGTGCTCTTCGAGTATGTTCGGGGTTTCGCACGGTATCGGAGGATGCAGCGTTGGTGGTGGCGGGCCTCTATCCAATTGACCTGCTCGCAGCGGAGACAACTTTCGAAGCACCAGATGGAGCCGATAGTTTCAGTCGTAAGAAGCTGGCAAACCTAAATACCATATCCGTATGGCAGCGCAGGTGGGATGCTTCCACCAATGGTCGTTGGACTTATAAACTCATTCCTTCTATCGAAAGCTGGTTAAAAAGACCACATGGCGAAGTGGACTTCTACCTAACACAGTTGCTGACGGGCCATGGATGCTTCAGGCACTATTTCCATCGTTTTAACCTGGATGAAGCCGGGTACTGCGAGACGTGTGGCCCTGAATTCAATGAGGACGCCGAGCATGCGGTGTTTCACTGCCCTCGTTTCGACGCTGAAAGGCAACACCTGCACGAAGCGTTTGGTGAACGCCCTACGCCTGAAAACATAATACAAAACATGTTAGCAAGGCCGAGTAATTGGGACGCCGTGTGCTCGTTTGCTGCTACACTAATATCGAAACTTAGATGGGAGGAGCGACAAAGAATGTTGAGACGCAGAGAGGGAGCCACAGGCCTCCTCTGAGTTGGTCTGTAACTAATAGGTAAGTGTCTGTTTGCTAACTTTGCGGATTTAATTTATGCGGTATTGGAACCTCGGCCGTTCCAACTGCCCTGACTACCACGACAGCTGTTGTACGAGTAAGTGTCTAAAAGGAAACATTGGCGATTTGACCAGATGCGGTATTGGACCCACGGCCGTTCCAACCGCCCGGTCTGCGCTACCCATATCTGAGCCAAATGGGTATTTAAATTGTAAGTATTGCAGATTGGGAACACGGCCACTCCAACTGCCCTGGCTGCGATGACTGCCTTGTACGAGTAAACGTCTGACTGAAGCATGGTCGATTTAACCAGATGCGGTATTGGACCCACGGCCGTTCCAACCGCCTGGTCTGCGCGACCCTTATCTGAGCCAAATGGGTATTTAAATTGTAAGTATTGTGAGCAGATTGGGAACACGGCCACTCCAACTGCCCTGGCTGCGATGACTGCCTTGTACGAGTAAACGTCTGACTGAAGCATGGTCGATTTAACCAGCTGCGGTATTGGACCCACAGCCGTTCCAACCGCCTGGTCTGCGTGGCCAATACCTGAGCCAAATGGGTATTTAAATTGTAAGTACTAGGAGCAGATGGGAAACTCGGCCACTCCAACTACCCTGGCTGCGATGACAGCCATGTACGAGTAAGAGCCTGACTGAAAACATTGTCGTTTAGACCAGATGCGGTATTGAAATAAAAATGCAGTAAGTTGTATGTATGTACGTACGTTTTGTAGTTATATTTATACAGTTTTAGAATCTTTAACAAGTCTGACGTTTTTTCAATAACACCCCCAGCTAGTAGAAAGAAAAAATTCCTATAAAAAGATCCCCAGTCAAGAACTGAAATGGACGGTTTACGCTGACCAACAGACGTTGAGCCTAAGGCTCAAACCACCTCCCGACGGAATACTTCACGGTAGTACCGGGGGGATCGGTACATGACGGTAGGAGTTTTAGTGCCGGTTCAAGTCCCACACTGACTTTAAGGCTTTCGATGCTTTCTCCTCTGAAAAAAAAAAAAAAAAAAAAAAAAAAAACACATACATACATATAACATATTACCAATGTACAGTCATGCAGTCGCATATGCCCAAATAACGGTCACTTTTAGCTATTCGCAATATTGACGGGTGCCTGGATGATGCGTGCGAGTGGCGCATATCCCGTGCGGCTTGTTTGGTGACAGTTTTAACAACGCTTCCATTGCTATTTCTAATTTCGAAATTCAAAATTACTGAATGAGCGTTATTGGATTTCCGCTGGCTGTTTGGACATATTCCTTGTTGTTTGAATTAACCCACAACTGCCAATACCACAAGGGAAATTGTCTATAGTTTTGAACTTTAACAAAGGAAGTAGCAAATCGAATCCACTTCATTCTCACCCTTATAGCGTGTTTGGTGGTTTAAGTCATTGTTGGGTCATAGATTACACAGTTGACAGTCATGACTGCAGTAAGTACCTAGGTTAAATTTAATTGGGTTAGGTTAGGATGGCTGCTTATAACGCTGTTTGAAGAGACCAAGGCTCATGTGCCTTTTTCACTTTGCAGAACTAAGAATTCTCAATAAGAGAATCCTCCACTATCCTACATCATCAGATTCGAGAATCGCAAAGGCTCTACAAAAGCGATGAAACGCCGCCGGAAACGAAAAAGACAATCGACAAGCCATGGTCGCCGAGCTCCGGCGGCACTTAACAAGTTGAAAACACCTCCCATAGTCGCCTGTCCTTCTCAAAGAATCTAAAACACTGCTGCGGTTTCGGGTAGCGCATTATTTTGTTGATCTAATCAGATCTCGGATCAAATATTTCACATGTGTTTTCTGAAGGCATTTGGGCATTGGCGACTACGAAATTTCGGATGAGGTAGACAGCAAACTTCTACATATCCTTTGGCGTGCTATGAAGATCCTAATCGAGAGAATTTGACTAGCGAATTATAGTAATTGCTTTGATCGACTTAGCTGTTCCGAAGCCCACTTGTCCAGTGTTCTGGCGTCATCCACGTCAAGATATTCGAATTTTCAGATATATTATAGTGGCCTGGAACTCAGATAATTTTTATCTCGAAGTAGCTTCACCCAATATTGAGTGATGTCAAACAGTTACTTACCGTCCTCGATGGCATGTTAGTTACACTCCTCCTCGACTTGGAAGACGCCGCAATAATCGGATAGTCTACATTTCGTGCAAACTTCGAATTCTCGACAGAAAACGTCCTCTCCAAATTTCCCTTTCAGCTTTAACCCAACCGTAGACCCCTCCCCCAGATAATTCCTCCGGCCTCCAATCGGATCAATGGTCCTTGAATGGTTCAGCGCGATTTTCAAGAATGCCACTGGCACACTTTGAGAAGCCGTCTTTTAAAGGCCATAATGCCCTCAGTATTCACATAAATCAAAGTGCAGCAGTTGAATGATTTGCACAGCATCGAGAACAATGGATTTGCAGGAAATCCTATTTTTTCATAACTTCCGTAGTAGAGAAGGTAAGGTTTTTTTGTTAGATCTTTACTATTCCAATTTGTCCGGTCACCATGATGCATGCGAATAACAGAATCGACAGAGTAATATTTTTGTTCAATCTGTTCTTACCCATACTTAATCCAGAAGTACTAACCACTTGTTACTGAAAATGTTTGCCAAATTTATTGATTGTTGCAATTTATTATTGCAAAAGTTGTTGGAGTGAAAGTTATTGGTTCCAACTGATTAGTGATTGGATGGTTCGTATTGTTATTGTATTACTGCTTGTACTTTCATGTAATTAATTAAAGTGTTATTAACAATTAAAATTTCTGACTTCTCACTTTTGTATTCGCGTTCTATTTTTTCTTGCTTTGTTTTTTTTTTTTGGAAAGGAGAACTCGTGACTCGTGAAAAGAGGAAAGTTACCAGTCAACATCCATACTTTCAGCCAACGCCTGTTTAATTTGGCATTGCGGTGGGGTGTTACGAGAAGCACAGGATTTTTGTTTGCAAATATTTAATCGGCAATAAGTTTTCAATTGGCTCCAATTACTTGCAAGTGTTTGGGTAATTAAATTTTAACAAAAGGCTCAGTGGAATTGTATTAACTAAGAGTGGCTTGGCAGCGAGTGCAATGAGTGCGCGCCCAAAGATTGTTGCCGATATGCTTACACAGTTAGAAATTTGAGTCTGAATCTTAAACTATTTGATGTTATGTAGAAGAGTGAACTAGAAATATGTTACAACCTATTGATTTTGAAAGGAATAATCACTTATCACCGCGTTTCAAAATATTTTTCAAAAACGCTTTACTGCAGATTTGTTTTCAAAAACGCCCCATATCATAATTTTATTAAAGAACTACTTATCTCAGCCGAATTCGTATAGAATTTCCATCATACAGTGCTTTCTGGAAACGTGTTCTGAGATAGGGCATTCTTCTACCAAATTTTGAATTAGAGCGTTATTGAAAAAAGTTTAAGGTAGAGCGTTCTTCAAAATAATTTTTAGCTAGCGTGTTTTTTTTAAATATTTTGATTTAGAGTGGTCTAATGTTTAAATTTGAGTTGGTAGTAATTAAAATAAATAAGGAGAGCGCTGTCTAAACAAACGGTTGATGTATTTTATATTCGTTCAATTTTTTGGACGTATAGCAAATTTTTTTATTGCTGAGTTCATCCCTTTTACTTCTTAAACCAGCATACACCGTACCAAACGCAACAATAAATTCAAAGGTATGGAACAGGAGGGGAGCTTCAAATATTTTTTATGAAATTTCTGATTTATTATTAACAAATGTCATATTTATACCTAGAACTATAAAGTGCTCGGACCTACCTAGATTATATGCTCTTTTTCGCTTTAACTTTTCTTTTTTATTAAGAGCTTGAATTTACATAACATTTAAAATAACCTAACTATACTAAGACGTCTGCAGATTTTAGATATCTTAGGTGGGTTCGAAGTAAGAGTTTTTGCTTTCTTGGTTCGTTTCAAAAATAAGTTTTCTTCAAGATTTCGTGCTCTAGGTGAAGTATAATCAAGTCAAGTCAAATCTATGAAATAAAAGACTGGCCCCAAAACTAGGCGATCTTAAGTACAATCTTAGCAACGAAGTCCTTCATTCGCTTCATTAAATCCCGAACACTGTCTTGAAAGTAACTATCAAAGCGAGCTTTCGAATAATCACAACAACAATGTTCAGATTCATCACCCGATCTTTCTCGCATTAATTTCATATAACTTACAAGATATGTATTTAAATTATAAATTTTCTTTAACCAAATACAAAAGCCAGCTAGTTAATCAATACTTTTTATCATTTGTAATCGCTTTTCTGTTACTCTTCTCGTTTTGGGTGTTTAAATACCTTGTTTAATTAAAAATGATAATTTATGTAATTTTAATATTGCTAATTGATTGTAATCACTCGTCATACAAATGCAGTTGCTTATTCACAAGATAAATCGAAATTAATTGGGGTTCACTCTGCTACGTTTAAAACCTGCTTATAGGTACAGAGTTGTATACACTTGTTTAATTAATATTTATGGTCTCTAAATATAATATTTATAAGCATAACCACAAAAGCTAAGTTAATGGAGCAACAAAATTTATGCATTGAATGGTAATTAGTGAATACGAATAGAAATGGTAATTTATATGAATTAGGCTCTTAACTTTAGACAAATATGTACATATTTATATTTTAGGGCTACTTAAAGCTTTAATTCCTTTTCCGAAAATGTATCTACATGTGATTTCGGTTTCGAGTGTTTGAAGACCGTGTTATAACAGAATTCGATTGGAAGGAAGATCATTTGTTCAGAGTTAGGACGAATCGAGAGTTTATATATTTCTCGTCCACTTTTACAAAATTACATAGAGCATATGCTGGTCCCCGTGAAATCAAGTAAGTATATAGTGTGGACATTTCATAAGAGTCGGTTGAGGACTTTAAACGTCTATAAAATAATTATAGAAACATCATTAAATTTTTATAATACGAATATATCCAAAATAACACAGCATTCAAAAATTCCCCAGCATGACCAAGCTAAATCTTGTTCTGTGCCCTAATGTGTTACTAACGTTTGAGACGATTTGGTAAGAGTTCTATCACTTCTCTTTTACGTATAAAGCACGTCTATCAGTTTCGGCTAATAGTTCACATATTGTTGTGAAAGGGCTCAGCTTTGATGTCATGTTAATTGGATGGCATTAACGGTCCGATTTACAGAAATCTATAATGTTTGTATGTTGACGAAGTTGACATGTGCGCAAAACGTGATACTACGTAAACTATCAAGGATATCCTTGGCTGGAGTTGCTGCATGCGACTTACGTACTTGGATACAGGGTGGTTAATGTGTTCACAGTGTGTTTAGTTAAATGAAGCAAAAAAGCAACTGCCATTTATATGAAATGAAGTGGGTAAGTTTTGTCTCTTTCAGAAAATCAATAATATACCGAAACAAGTCTCTACCCATATGTAGTTTTAAAAATTGAACTGCTCATAAATATAAAGAGCACCCTTTACAGTGGCACATTTGTGTGAGTGGACTTAGAGGAACTCACACAATAATTTAATATGAAAATATTTACGTGATTGGATGAATACTGGCAGGCAGCAGCGACAGCGTGTTGCACATATCAGTGGTAATATTGGAAACAAAAAAAAAAAACAAAAAAAAACAACATTGGCCAAAAGTCGAAAAAATCTGTAGTACATATCAGAGCTTCGGAAGACAACATTGTTGCCACCCAAAAAGCTAATAAACGCAACACATGTTGCTGACAAGCAGTAAATGAAAAGCAATAAAAGGCAAACGAAAAAAATTGCAAGAAAACAAAAACAAACATCCATACATATTCAAAGACGTGCTAACATCGACAAATTTGCACAAGTTGTGGTTTTTATTGTTGTTGAAAGAAGGTGCCGCATCATTAAGTATTGGCAACTTTTATGACCGAACATTTATTAAACGGACAAAGCATAAACAAAGCCAGTAAAGAGATCCAATTGCGGGAGTAAATGAACTTAATATACTCAGCTGTGCTTACAAATATTTTGTTTATTTATATTGTTTGATTTTTCGAATTCGATTTTTTATTACAAATTTTAATTTTATTCGATGAATATGTTAGAAAATAATAAAGTATTAGATAAGTGATTTGTGATGGATCAATTAACCGAACGCGTCAGTTAGCTTGAACTTGATTAACTAAATAATAACAGAATTATCATTATCGATTAATAAACAAGACTAATTTTTCGATTAATCACATTTTGATTGAATGACTTTCGACCATTTTGGTATATTTTGGCTTTCGAAATAGCGAATACCAAATTTGCTACAATCAAAAGGAAGATAAATCAAATCCACAGGTAACAGAAAGAAACACGAAAAACGAATGCATTCTACTCAAACATTCCTCACAGAGTACGAATCACACGAACACATTTTCTTTCGAATAAAACTGCATAGCAAGACCTGGTTGTCTCCATTTCATAGATACAACTACAGCAGATAGTAGATGTATTGGGCACAGCTAAGTATAAAAGTAACAACAGATGAACAAATTATAATTTTTTTTTGCTCAGAATATGTTAGTCTTATTTATGTATATAAACATATGGGCGCTTTAAAATATTTGAGTCTCATAAATCAGTAAAAGGCGTTATTGGACATGATACAAAAGAAATATAACAACAACAATTACAATACGACCGTTTTTCATACTTCTGTTGTTTAAATGTTTATTTTGTTTGGAACGTTTGCTCCTTTTGACCGATTATAAAGGTGAGTGTGCGCTATCACATATAAATGTTTACTGGGTTGGAAATCGGAAAATGTGTTCGATTAAGGTTACACCCAAATTGTAAACTAAAGGGTGATAAAAAAAACTGAAGGTCAAAGGACACAAGACACTAAAAAAAAAAGTGTTAAAGACGAACCCATATGGTCAAAGCAACTAAAACTTGTATTGAGTGAATAGTCATATGCCATCTGTTGTATTTACCAGATATTTTACATACATATGTATGTACATATGTATGTGCTCTAGTTAGTACTCAATTTATTGCTGAGTAAAAAAAATTGAGACTTACTTTTAATGTGGTCAACCATATTAATTTTAGTTCCAACCACAGCCAAATAAAATTTTTTTTTTATAAAGAAAATTGGACGAAAGAAGTTTTGGGATCAGGCTTACTTTTTGACGGAAGGTTTTTTAAAATGGCTTAAGATAAATATAATGGGCAGTTCTTAGCGAAAAAAATATTTTTATGAAACGAATTTTGCTTCGAAAGAATTTATTATTTTCGCAAAAAAACTATCAAGCCTAAATCGAGATTGCTTGCTTTTGTAATTCTGCGCGATTTACTTTCGCACAACTTAATGGTACATTTACAACAATGTGTATTTTGTCAATATTTGAATCATTCAAGTTAATTATTTTGCCCAGGGCATCACGTATTTTCTGCCGCACAATCTCTTCTGCTATATTTGTAGCCTCATTTGTTAATCTCACAAAGAGAGCGCCCCTTTCAGAGCATTTGGTTGGTTGTTTGTAACCCACCAGCCAACAAATTGCTACTTCTGGCAACTCGTTGACTACAGATTCAACATGGCTGGGTATTATCTGTAGATGAAATAAGTCGGTAATACACGAGTTCTAAATTCAAATGATTACTATACTTACAACCCCATTTGCTGTACGCACGAGATCCTTATAACGCGCTTCCACATGCAGATTGCACATCGCATCAACAAAACCATAGTCACCGTTCAAACAGAAACCGTCAGCAGAATTTAAGTTATTACTATCACTTTTCAGATATGGCTTAAAAGGAACTGGTCCTTTGATATACAATTGCCCACGCGCATTTGGACCCAGCGGCTGCATATTATCGTCAAGTATTTGCAGTTGTAGGCCAGGTGTCAATTGTCCGCCATTAATGCGCTCATCATTTGTTATAACACCAGCTAATTCGCTCATACCATAAGTACAATAAACTTTAGCATTCACGCAGAGTTTACGCGTCCGCTCTCTTAAACATTTCGTAGATATATCACCACCTAATTGAATAATGCGTAGCGAGCTTAAGGCGTCTGCATCGTCGGGTGTGACTGTATCGAGTATTTTTGTGAAAGTGTAAGGTGTGAAGAAAGTGTGTGTTACACGCGCTTCTCTTATAATCTCACGCACATACGATTCACTAGATATCTCAGATGTGTAGACACGCTTTGAGCCGAATAGTAATGAATTGAACATCATAAGTATTTGACTTATCCAACGAAGTGGGGCTAAGGTGAAAACAACGCAATCCATTGTCGGTGGTATGGGTATAGCAGTGTGACTGTACGAAGTGAGAACGCCATGCAATAGCATTGAGTGTGACATGTCGACTATTTTTGGCGCTCCGGTAGATCCAGATGTAAGCAGATATATGGCGGTTTCGTGTTGGGGATTAGACACTTTTGTTGCTTTGAAACACGCCAAATCCATCTCACTAACTTCGTGTAAGAGCTCACTGCTAATGTTGGGCTCTTGTGCACTGTCCAAAGCTAAAAGATAACGCACAGTTGGAATACGAATGCGTTTTACTGCATCTCTCACAGTTTGTGTGTAAGCAGCTTCATAGAATATGGCAGCAGGCTGCAATTTGATCAAACTTTCATCCATATCATCTGTTAATGCGCACAAATAACACATACATAAATCATATGTAAAGCCGATAACTTGCTATTAACTTACGTGTCGACAAGTTGGTCCCAAATACATTAACTATTGCACCGATCAGCATAGCGCCCATAATAGCCGGTGTGGCCTTTGGATTGTTTTGTGTGTAAACAACAAGAACATCACCTTTCTGAAAGCGTCGCTCAATCAAACTTTTTGCCATTGCAACAGATTCACGATAAATTTGTCCAGCAGTTCGCTGTTCTTTGGTATCCACAAAATAATCAAGTACATGCTCGCTGGGAAGTCTTCGCATACTCTGTAAGAAAGCTTCACCCACGGATTGGTTTATATAATTAGAATACGAATCGTTAGGCGCACTCCAAATTTTACGTTCGTTATCGTAAATCACAGGTTTTGTTGCGTTCATTGCGATTTTTTTGTTTTGAATTAATTTCAACGCGCTACAACTATCAACAACTATTTATGTAAGTGAATAGCCAAAAACTGTTTACCCCGTAACGTATTTATACAAAGAGCGCAATGTTGCCCCCCGGAATAATTGTAACAATTTCGGTAGATTATATTAAAATCTATCATGTCATGTCATGGTTATACTAAATTGACAGCCCTTGGTATGGGTAGCCCTAAGTTATTCCGGTGCGTAAACCCGGCTGTAATTAGCTCAGGCTCAGCACTTCTTGAGTGGTAACTTTTATCAGCGCGTCGTCGATAATCAGACATTGAGTAAACGGATTTTGGGCCAACCCCTGATAAAGTCTTGATCAAGCAGTTAATCAAACATTGTTTGTTTGAAAAACTTACCGATTTGTATATTTTTTCGTTAGACTTTTGTAGATAATATTTTTCAGCTGTGGCAACACCGGACGGATCACACTCTTTTGCCACTCATAATAAGCGGTAGGCACTACTAACAACAAATGATCATCACACCTTGTAAGTAGATTTTTATTTATTTTTTTTATTAGCAAGTAAACAAGTTTGCATTCCAAAAACATTTTTTATGGTAATCTGTGCTGAAATCAATAATAGCCAGGCGAAACGCCAAAAAATATCGCTTTAAATTGAACTTTGTTATAAGAGTTAACGACCTTGAAGAAACTAAGCATTGTGGATTTTTACAACTATTTAAAATATATTTCATTTCCCAGCAAAACAAAACAAACAAAAAAACTATCGAAAGAACTAAAAAACATAATTTTTGAAGGAAGATAGATTTTTGTTTTATTTCCTCATTCATATAAAAAGGTGGACCAATTTACATGGCAACGTGCGGTAATTGGATCACCTAATCTAACTCGAAGTACTCCATTTCTTTGCTTTTCAAAACTCTGTATACTACCTACATGGGAGTACTCCCAAAAAACTTCTATTGGTTTACACTATGGAGTATTCAACAGCAAAGCGAGGCGTAGGAGGGAGTAGGTGGTGGCGCTTTACTCCAGAATACTGTATAGAGTAATTTTTTGGCAGCATTTTCAAAGTACTCTCACGTACATAGGTGCTCCATAGTCTATTCAGAAGAGTGCTCCAACATGGATTAGGTGATCCAATCCCCGGACATGGCTGTATAAATTGGACCACATTTTTATACGAATGAGGATTAGTGTTGGAGTACTCCGATACTACAACGTTTTTTACAGGGTAACGATAGGTATTACTAAAATGTTTTGCATATTTAATATTTAAATTCATTTATAACCTGTATATTTGCCGAATAATTTAGTGTTGTTGTTTCTACGTCTGCTAAAACTGGTCTGCTAAAAAGTATAATAATAAGTTATAATAACCGGGGTATCGAAACCAGAGGGAAAAATGGAATACATTAATTTTTTCATTTTTTGTAGATTTTTCTTTGAAATATATATTTATTTTCTATCTGTTTTGTATAAAATTTTATTTTTGCGCCACAGTTATTTCTACATTCCAATTAGACAAAGTGCTCAGCTTATTTCACTAAAACAATATTTTGGTACGATTCGTTGAATTGACGAGAAGAACTGAGGGATGCAATAATATGCAACGTTTACTAAATGAAAAAATTAGAGAGACAACTAAATAATCCTATTGTTAAAGTCAATAAATATTCTTATGAATTGAAGTGGAGTGAACATTTCGTACGTTTCTGGAAAGAAAACAGCGGGAGAATATGTTTTGGGGTGGTCTTATATAGTATGTATGTACATATTAGCGGGTGTGGAATATTTCTGTTTGATGGAATTGGGGAATCGCACTAGAAATCATAGTGTTGGTTCCATGTTGCAATTTTAGTAGATGGCTTACATTTAATTTAAAAACCTACCTACACAATATTTTTACTCATGATCTACCAGAACTTTTTGGATAACAAAATGTTCTCTCCAAGGTATACTATTACTTATTATTCTTGACTTAATCCTTTACAAATATTTGGCAGGCTATATAAAGAGGATATCTATTATTCAATTGTGGAAAAACTTAATACGTCATAGGTTTCTTAGTTTTCGTGATAGAAAACAAAACTTGGGAGAAAAACAAACCTCAAAGAAATGGGTTTCTAAGAAGAATTTAATGTGTTTGTTATAGTTCCCGAGATACGAAAATTGATTTTTATGACTTTTGAAATTTATAACTTTTTTCAGCATTCTTGATGTAAATGTCGATATTTCACAGAAAGAATTTCAAACTCCACCATTTAAACACAAACTTATACCTTGGGACTTTTTCACAGACTGGAGTTTAAAATACTTAAAATCCCTGCAGTCATATTCAGCAGATTATCTTTAAAAGCTATAAAAAGTATTTTAATTTTTCACTGCGATTTTCTTTATTATTCACTTATGTTTTTGGTTTACGGTAGTTCTAACCCTGCTAATTAATGAAAGGATTTTTGTTGAACCGTAGAATAAATATTCAGCATTTTGAGTTCACAAATTTTTTCTATGAAATTTCAAAAACATCTTTTATCCACAATTTTTGAAAAGTGTGACTTTTTGGATTCCGAAGGAGGGGTGGGGCTTGAACCCTCTCATCTGCAGTATTCAAAGTTGGAAAGCTCGTAAGTAACCAATACCCTTGCACCTTTTTGAAAGGAAACAAGACACAAAATTTATTTCCTGGAGCGTTCAAATGTACATTATAGTTAATGTATGTATGTATGTTTGCAGACAAATTTCCCAATTGCTAGCAAATTAACAAGTCGCTTATGTTTGGTCACTCAAGCGTATGATTGTCGCCACGTGGGGGCGAAATGTTGCTACAATTTTCATAAGAAGTAACGGAAGTAACACTTGTGTAGAATCAAAAGAGTGCTGAGGATTGAAAAGGCAGTAAATTGAGTTAAAGTAAAGTGTATGCTATCCCAGACACATCATTCAGTTTATACATAATTTTCCCTTTTCGAAATTTAACGTTGTTTTTGCATAGCGTGGATGGTTTTGATATTTGGACTAGCGGTCCAAACCACAACCTAACTCTATTTTTAAATTATTTTGCTAAAATCTCTTTATTATGGATTGGTTAGCAAACTTTAGGCATACGCTTTATCAACTCCCTGAAGAAGATAATGATAGCACTTTGTAGCTAGCGAGATGTACTAAAGTCGGTTAACATCGCCCAGCCTTTCTAGATACAGAAAATTATTCTTACAATATCAAGCCCTTTGTCATGAGAGTCATGTCAAATTTTCCTATGGAAATCATTTGTTTTTCGCATCTACACAAATACTTTGGTTTGTCAACTTTCCTGGAAGAGCTCAAGTGTCCTTCAACTGTGACAGTTTAAAAATTTGATACACCTTCCGTTTTTCCTTCACTTGCATATAGTGCAAGTTTTTCCGGTTTTTGTTTTTACAAGCATTTCCATGCTGTGGAGCAGTTGTATGTTTTCTCTGCTTGATTACCATTTATTTTGGAAGTTTGTATCCTTAAACGACCTTCGTCATTTTTAGACAAAATAAAAACAATTGTGAAAATTGAAGGAAAACACAAACTGATATTTCTTTTGTAAATATTTATTTAACCATTGTATTTTCGTAGTACCCAATGAGCCAAAATATATTCAGTTGGTGCGAATCATATGTTTTTTCTTTACAACAAATTTGTTGAGGCTATGCAAATTCGCAGTGTTGATGTATGTTCACTTTTTTAGTAAATCGTTTAGCTTTTTAGGTTTACTTGTTTAAAATTACAAAACAGAAACGTGAATTTGAAATCACCATACAATTTTTGAATGTTTGCGAATAACAGAGAATGAGAGAATCTTAGGAAAAAAACAATATTGCCATTATTTCGAAATCAAGTGGCGGTTTACTTTGAAGACTACGTGGCCTGCGTTGAGCGATAAAAAAATGTGTAACATTTTTTGTAAAAATTCCAATAATTTAAATTACCTAGCACACCTTTTAATTTGTTTCTGTTGAAATTTATATGTAACCTTACTAAAGGTCTAAGGATCATGACTGTGAATTAGCTCAAGGTCACTAATAATGTTTCTGTAGCGAAAATTATTATTGCAGTATGCTTGTTTTCTGACTTCTAAACTCCTAGTTCTATTCATTTTACCATTTTCATGATCAACAGCGCCATCTGGCACTTAATGTCTTGATCATGATTAATTTTTACTAAGCGAAAAGAGTTAAACATTCCGTAGATAAAAAAAGAAAAAAATTGGAATCGTATTAAAATCGTTCCAGCTGTTTGGTTTACTGGGTACAGAAGGAATCACAAATATTGCCAAGTGGTATGTGTGCATGTATGAGTGTTCATGCGTATGGCGTATACCCTTAAGCGTTTTGTTTGCCTTCATTACGCAGTATTAGGATTTGTTATTTTAGGTGTTGTCTCGTTAGATTTTTCACATACCGCAAACGTAAGTAACAACCAAAACAACAACTTAAATAAAAAATACAATAAAACATTTAAAGATTGTCCCAACTTTATACACACATACACATTTACCGTCATATGAGCGTCCAAAACAAATATTTGAGGGACTTCCTGCCGCATTTAATACCTTTGCTATGTATCTATTTATGCACATATGTATGTATGTGTAAGTACGCATATTTTGTGTTTACTTATTTGTCTGTTTTTGACGCTCTGTTGTTATTTTATGGGATATCCTGCCAAATTAATACGGTCTTAGATTATTGCCGCAAAGAGGCGTGGAATCGGCATCCTTTGGTTCATTATGTGTGGGTGATGAGTATGTTTGTTTCTATGTTTGTGTGATTTCGTGTGACTTCTATTTGTATGTGTGTGTATATGTTTATGAGAGATATCTCTGGAGAGCACCAATGGATTAAAATTTGTATAAACCGTGAACCACGCGTCCCAAAAAGTTATATTAAAAAGTTGGTAAGGTGTAAACTCTCAGAACCTACATGCTTTTAGGCATAGCGATTCCGTAAATATTATTTAGTGTCGAAGTTCTTTAGATTTAAATTGCGATAGTGCTGGAGACCCCTGGGAACCCCTTTAAACATTATTATGGTTACAAAATTGTAAATTATGCCGTTGCGATAATGGGTATGTGTTGGCCTCTCATACCGAAAGTCTCTGCTTCAAATGGAAGGACAAGCAACCGAAATTTTGACGCTGCGAAAAAAATCTATCTAAACTATCTAATTCAAAATCCCCTCGAGTGCTGTAAAAAGAAAGAACGAGGCAAGTGTTAGTGTAGGTTCTGTTAGTTTTGGGTTAACAAAATGCTCTCCCTATTAACCAAATTTAACATAACCTTTCTTTTGTACATTTTTTTTGTTGCATATCTCAGCTAGTTAAGCAAATTTTTCCAGACACAAGCAAATATTTTGCTGGGAATTACCCTAAGCACTTTGAAAGGATTACACGCGACTTTGCGGTTAACGAAGCACAAATATTCAAAATGTATGTTTGTCTTATGCCGAAGATTTGCTTTCATGTTTGGGGTTTAATATGTGGTATGTTATGTAATTCAGCGCTTTATTGAAACTTTGTATTGGTTTTGATGTGTTAGTCTGATGGTAATACAGCTTTGTTATCTGGCGCCATATTGGGCAAAAAAGCTAAACTTTAACAAAAGTAATGGCAATAAGAGTGAAGGTAAAATATAAACTTTGGAAATAACTAGGCTACTCTATAGTTTTCGGTGCTAGACTGTGGATCTGTATTTGTTTGAGAATTTTGCACAAAAGTGAAATGATCAGCATCAGATAAGAACTCAATTGAGCCATGCCTGCTGATCCATCAACCTGTGCGTAGAAATTAAAAATTATTGAATATGGACCAAAGCAACAATCACTTTTTCTAAACAGAAACACAAGGAAAATGGAGGAAATTTGATAACTGATAAAATTTTTGACCTTTTTTTTAAATTTATTGAATTTGGGGTGACCCTGCAATTCATAAAAAAAAAATTTGGAGCATATCCAGCAACTCAAATTTAAAATTAGTTACGAAAGATATGTATCTTTGATACGACATAAATATTTTCTCACTTTGACTGAATTACTAGACCTAAAAACTAAAATTCAAAATATCCCTTATTTCGATAGGTTGATAGCTAACAGAGTTATCGACAAATATGTGGGTCACCCTAAATAAATTATTTAGGACAATATGGGTATCAAAGGATAGCTGCAAAAGAGTGCTCCAACAAGCGAGATGATTAAGTTAAAAATCTCAACCAATTGCGGGAATAAAATAATTATAATCGGACTAATTCGATTGTTTTAATTTCCACAAAAAAAAAAAAAAATTAAAAGTTTCCTGTGCTATTCAAACTGTGCAATTCAAACCCATATAGCGCTCAATGTATTAGTTTTGGTATTATTATTACGGGTTTGCAACAGCCGGCCTCGATGCCATTCCTTTATAATTTCAACATCAATTCGCCCAATGCTTAGCAAACGCTATACAATAACACTTCGCTTAAAATATTTAATGTTATTTTAACTAATTTGTATGTCGCTATGGAAACAGCTGTGACATCATTTAATTACAAACAATGCAATGAGCAAGAAAAGAGCACAAACAGCAAGAGTCCTTGCCAAAAGGACACTTATGCTAAAGTGTCGCTTGGACAAGCGGAAACAACCAACAACTTGACTAAATTACGCGCAAAATTTCATTTAACTCTTTGCGCACTATAAACTTTTCGCCTTTTTCAAACTATTTTCTTTGTTTCAATTCACAAAAACAGCAATGATTCGGAAGGATCTTACGCAGTTGGCGCTATTAAAGTTCAACGAAAAAGCACCAACAAGCAAAGCAACAGTGTCGCCATTCTTGGCGTCTATTATTTACAATATTTGTTGCTATATTGTAGTTCTTATCACTTCTTGTTGTTGTTTTTAGTCCATTGTTTCGCTGGCCAAGTTGGCTATCTTTTGTTGGCGCGAGAGCCCAACTGAATGGAACTAATGATGCAACTAATTGTTATCCTTGTGCGCCTTAAAATGTGGGTGCGGGAGTGAAAAGTGGGTGTGGCGTCACGCTGCTTACACAAGTAGCACTTTAATTAGCAACATCATTGCGTACACTCAAAAAAAAGAGAGTTTTATTAATATTTCAGATCCCAGGATAGTCTTCTGTAGAATTTTTAAAATTATTTCCTAAAAAGGGTTGGAGATGTTAGAAAATCACTCAGAAACTTAATATTTGAGCTTAAACGAATAAATAAAAACGAGCTTTTGGAGAAGGGGCGTTGATCATTGCAAACACTTAGATTATTTTCATAGCTATACCTACGTGACTTTCTATGGATTACACTGATGATAACATAGAAATATTCTCTTAGAGTCAGGTGACTTTTGGCGCTCCGGTATGGTTGGTCAGAATTATTAACCTGATACAGGCACACCAGATGACCGGTGAACTGCAAAGGTAGGGCTTTGATTTTGCAGAAGGTCCTTTTACACCTTGGATTTATCGGAGGTGGTACTCTCACATCAGTGGATTAGCGATGCTTGCAACCGGTGAAAGCGACTGTTGTGCTGTAGAAGAGTGGCTAGGACACTGATTTTTTTTTTATAATACTACAAACTTTGAAACCTGCTTCAACTGGTCTTTTTAATTTTTTTTCGCTTGTAAAAAACAATGCACCCAGGCGGCTAATGAGCTCAGAAAGAAGCAACAGTCTGGCTTATGGTAAATTTTCGAAGTCATTAACGCCTTGTGCTGCCTTGTTGTCGTATATTTTCTGCACCTTCTTGTCAAATTCACTCCCTCTTTATTGATTACAAATCACATAACCCTGCAGGAAATTTCAAAAAAGTTAATACAATTTTTTTCAGTGTACTTCCTTCTCACATATACATATGTACATTATAGAGATAATTGTTCGAAGGATAGTTGAAGGCTACTTGCAATTCGTGCAACCCATCCTATCGTGTCAGCAGCAGGCTTCTAATTAGCGCTACAATTTCAACTTCTATTACGCTTTCGATTTTAGTCTTTCTTATTTACCTTCCGCTTCGCTTATTTTTCGAACTATTGTCGCCAAATTGACAAAATGGCGATTTTAGTAATTTTTCTTGATTGCTAATTGCGCATCGGTTCGTATTTATGTAGACAAGAAGACTAAGAAATGAGAAATTTATACTTGCTTCTTGATCCAATTCACTGCTCTTTCTTTTATTTTTAATTTTAAGCTGACGGCTACACCGAACTTTGGAAATGTGTTTGTGATCTAACTTAGGTTTGGGTGTCGAGTGTCTTTGGGTGTTGGCACTCTGAAAAGTGCTAGCCGAAGACTGCATAACGGAATACAGTGACAGGTAACAAGGTCAACTGAAATGACGTCAATTGACTATATTTCCATTGCAAATGGCAATAATGTCAATTGATGTTATTTCTTTTTTCAATTTTGGAAATGAAGTAACGAGTATGAGAAATAAATTTAATATAACTAGAAAAGTCCGTACCGCTTCTGAGGCTGAGTCTGATTCTAATCATTATAAATCAAGTCAATTCGCAAACGTCAAGCTGTGTAGTTGTGTTTTTATTTTGCTCTGTGCTTTTATCTAAAAATTTAATCATATTTGTCTTATATCTGAAAATTTTGAAGTTTAAGATTAAAGTTAATGAGTTGAATACTTAATGTGCTTCACTACTTGTTGTGAAAAGTGTAAATTTTTGATACATTTTTGAAAATTAAATAATTATAAATTCATTCTATTGAATTTGTGTGTGCCGAGTTGTGTTTTTGCATATTGTTTTTGTTGCTTTTGAAAGGCTTACATTTTACATTGTAATTGTTGTTGTGTGCTGACTTGGTTTTCTTTTTCTCACTCCTTTTTCGTTACAGCTGTTTGCGTGGTTTGTTAAACGTCAAGTACAGTGTGTTTAATACTGTTCGCTCAGTACACTGCCTTCCAAACTGCCAGGGTTGTTTTTATTGCTTTTTATTTTTAACTACTAAATTTTTTAATTTTATAATTTTGAATTTTTTAATTTTTCATAATTATTAATAATATAATGTCGTGCACGTTTGAAAATTGCCAGATAAAAAGCGAGTCGGAGCGCTTTGTAGCATGCTGGCTGTGTGATGCACTTGTCCACGCAAAGTGTACTGGCTTAACTGGTAGAACAGCCGATCTTATTAATGATGGAAAAGGTCTGCGCTGGTCTTGTTTAAAATGTAGATCGACGGAAATTGATCTTTGTAAGGTCTTTCGTCATATTAGAAACGGGTTTTCCGAGATCAGCAAAGACTTTTCTTTGCTGACCGAAAAATTCAAAAAATACGAAAGCATTTTTAAATCGTTTGGAAATCTTGACAAATCGTTTCAATTAGAAAGTTCTAGCAATCGTGATGGCGAGCGCGGGCGTACGGATGATCGGCCTGCTCCTTTATTAGCGCCGAACTTGCCGCAAGCCATCGAATTGATAGACTTGGCGTCCCCAATTCCAAGCACTTCTGTTCGAGCAACTTCCAAGAACCCTCCAAAGTCCTCCGCTAAAAAAAATCCGGATCCTCCTGCAATTGCAATTGAGTCTGAACCAATTGCTAGGAAGCTGGTTGTGGTCCCTCGCAAAAAATCTATTTTTGTGTCTAGGTTCCATCCTGACACTACAGAAGAAGATTTAATGTACCATATTTCGACTAAGGTAAAAGATCGTAACTTGACTATTAAAAAGTTTAATTTCACGTATCAGAGAAATATGTCTTCATTTAGAATTGATGTCGCTGGAAAAGATTTCGACGCTCTTTTGGATAGTTCTTTTTGGCCCCCCGGTGCTCTTGTGCGGGAGTTTGAATACAGACCAAATAGAAATGTTCAAAATGTAGCAACAATCTCTCGTGATAACGTTGAGCCAAAAAACTGAGTACTAAGACCATGACTATCTTTTATCAAAATGTCAGAGGTTTGAATACCAAATTAACCGATCTTTATTTGAAATCTTTCTGTTGTAACTATAACGTAATTGCTTTTACTGAAACTTGGCTAAAACCTCATGTTTTCAACTCTGAATTTTTTTGCAACGAATTTCAAGTTTATAGAAATGATCGCTTGAACAGGGTCGGGGGTGGAGTTTTACTTGCAGTTCATTCCTCCATACCTTCAGAGGAGGTTGATTTACCTAACATTGATTCCATTGAGTTCAAATGCATCCGCATTCAGCTAGCAAATGTCTCCATGTACTTATTTGTTTGTTACATCCCTCCAGCATCTGATCTCGCTTTGTACATACAACTTATCTCTTTGCTCAAAACGGTTCACTTTTTGACTAAAGATTCTGACTCCATGATTGTTTTGGGTGATTTTAACCTACCTCATATATCGTGGAAAATAGTCGATGGAAATATTATTCCAAATCCATCTAGACCGGGCTACAATGACTTTTTAGATGGAATTTCCGATCTCTGTCTTAATCAAATAAACGTTACAGCAAACAAGTTTGGCAAAGTCTTAGATTTAGTTTTTGTCGATGATAAAAATAAATTTTCTGTAAGTCGTGGCGATCCGCTGGTTTTACCAGAAGACGTCTACCACCCTTCTATGGAAATATTTCACGAAACCTTAAGTAATGGCCATTGTACACAAGGCTGCTCAAGTAGTAACTTTGATTTTAATTTCTCAAAAGCCAACTATAAGAAATTAAATAAAGAACTGTCTAAATTAACTTGGCCTGAGCTGTGTGGCGATATCGATTCAAACGTTTTGCATTTTAATCAAACTATTTACAACTTATTTGAGAAGATTGTTCCTAAACGTAAAATAACATATGATCATCCAACGCAATCTTGGTTTACTAAAGAGCTTATGATGCTGAAAAATAGAAAAACGCGTTCTTTCAAATTATTTAAGAAATCGGGGTTAAACAAACACTACTTGTTGTATTCTGGTCTACGTAAGAGGTACATCGACTTAAATAAAAAGTGCTATAAAGCCTATATCTCTAAAACAAAGAGAGACATTATTCGCAATCCGAAGTCATTTTATGATTTCGTAAATTCTAAACGGAAAGTAGTGGGATTTCCCTCAGCCATGAAATATAAAGACATTTTATCTAGCGATAATCAAGATATTGCAAATTTCTTTGCGCAATTTTTCACTTCTAACTATTCTGCCGTCACCAATTCTGACTTTCTAAATTATCCCTATGAGCTACATGGGAACAATTTAATTAATTGTCCAACTATATGCGCCAATGATGTTCTTGTTTGTCTGAAAACCTTGAAAGAATCTTCTAAATGTGGTCCTGATAGGATTCCTACATGCTTCTTGAAGAAGTGCGCTAACAATATTTACAAACCCCTTACCAACTTGTTCAATCTGTCACTAAAGTGTGGTGTTTTTCCAACAGCATGGAAAGAGTCGTTTCTTCTACCGCTTCACAAAAGCGGAAGCAAGGCTTCTATTGAGAACTATCGTGGCATAGCAAAGCTGTCTGCCATCCCAAAAGTGTTTGAAGCTATTGTTACCAATCAGCTTACGAATCCTATCTCTGCCTTGATTTCTGACTGTCAACACGGGTTCTGTAAGGGAAAGTCCACCGTTACAAACTTACTTGAATTTACAAATCATGTCTCAAATGGCTTTAGAAAAAATCTGCACACCGACGTTATTTATACTGATTTCAGCAAAGCTTTCGATAAAGTGTGTCACTCGTTACTTATTCATAAACTAGATCAGCTGGGTTTCCAGCCGGGTCTCAATCGCTGGATCTCTTCTTACCTTAGTGACAGAACACAAAAAGTAGTGTTTAAAAACTGTGAATCCGATGTTATTAGTGTCTCCTCTGGAGTTCCTCAAGGAAGCCATCTGGGCCCGATTCTGTTCTTGTTGTTTATAAATGACATTTCTACAGTAATAGAATTTTCGAAAATGTTAATGTATGCCGACGATGTAAAGCTTTTCATGTCATTCGCATCACCCGAAGATAGCAATAAGCTTCAATCAGACCTAAATACACTAGTTACTTGGTGCGATTTAAATTATATGCCGCTTAATCTAAAGAAATGTAAATACATGCGTTTTTCGAGAGGAATTTCACAGCCAGCTTCTTATACAATTAACAATTATAGTCTTGAGCAAATGTATGATTTTGTTGACCTTGGGGTTACTATGGATTACAAACTCAATTTCAACTGCCACATTAACGTAACAGTCAATAAAGCTAGAGGCGTTCTAGCATTTGTTAAACGATGGTCTAAAGAATTTAGCGACCCTTATGTAACTAAAACTCTCTTTACTACATTAGTCAGACCGATACTTGAATACGGTTCTATTATTTGGAACCCGCGTTACCAGGTCCACGTGGATCGCTTAGAATCAGTTCAAAAACAATTTTTACTATTTGCCTTAAGAGATCTTCACTGGGATCCCTTGTATAATTTGCCATCTTATACGAGTCGCTTAAAACTAATTAATCTTCACAGCCTTTCTAGTCGGAGGGAAATGCTTGGAATTGTCTTCATGATTAAATTACTAAATGGTTCAATCGTAAGCCCGTTTCTTTTGAGCGAAGTGAACTTCAATGTACCTTCTCGTCCATCAAGACATTTTAAACCACTTATCTTGAAACAGTGCCGAACTAATTTTGAATTAAATGAGCCTTTTCGTTGTTTGTGTCAAGATTATAATTCTCATTCTGGTACGTTTGATATCTCAGACTCACTATACAGCATAAAAAAGTCAATTCTTTCTATCCTGAATACATAGCAACAACTTTTTTTTTCATATCCTTTGATTCTTATCTTTATTCTTAACAATAACTTTTCGCTGTCAACTAATTATTTATTAATTGTGGAATCTTTTGTACTTAGCTGATGAGGTTTTCTCTGTAGCTGAGCAGTTTTAGATCTCGACGATTAACAAACCAAAGCCTTTCAAAGACTCGGCACGAAAGAACAATCCGCGCGTCATGCGGATGCGCCCCTCGCGCCGGTCGGGCGGGATATGGTGGGTAATAATCCGTTGGGCAAAAAAAAAAAAAAAAAAAAAAAAAAAAAAAAATCTGCGAAAGAAGTTATTAGGTCAAAAAAGGCGAGAACAAAGAATTTAAGATACTGTCTGATCAAAATTTGCACAGAAAATATAGAGAGTTTCATGTATAATCTGGCGGTCTGGTAGTTATCTAAAGGGCTTACGTGAGCATCGACGAGATGTAAACCTCAATACTCCAATCCAGGTCCACGAATTCTATTTCCTACAACTAAACCTAAACAATTGACTGGAAAAGCACAAAACTATCTGTCGTACTGCCGTTCAAGCTTGGGAAGAAAGAGATGGAGCAAGAAGCGCCGTCCAGTCGAATAGAATTTAAAAGTCTATTAAAGATATCGCGAAGAAGAAAGCTTGACAGAAACGCAATTCAAAAAAAAACAGAATTATTTTGCAACAAAGTTTCTTCATTAGGACTAAACAAATTTGCTGCGCACCGAAGAAAAATATGCAAAGAAATACAAAAAATATTTACAGCCAAAGAGGGGAGCAGCTGACTAACGATCGAAAATTCGAATGTGAAAGGGAAAATTAAGCACATTTTTATGTTTTGCTTATTTTTATGAGCGCTTAAACAAAAACAATAAAAGCATGCAAGAGAAAGTGTAAATGTGAATCTAAAAATGTGTCGAGGCTTTATGATAGTTGAAAGCGCTTAAAGGGAATGTTGGAAAATAATTTTTTGTTTCGCTGACACCGTGATGGGAATAACCGTCGGCCACATATTTTTATATGTTTTATTTTCTTTTAGCACAAAGAAGATTCGCTTCGATTTGGGGACCTCTTACTTTTGTGCCCCAATATCTGCATGGATGCTTAGCGATTTGGTCCGTGCAGCACGATGCAAAAAAAATAAAACCCTCAAGCTATTTTCAACCACATATTAAAAGTAAAAACAAATAAACATTACGTACTGTCTACAATATTTAATAATCGGGCGGTCGGCTATCAGCTGCCCAATTCTAAAATCGTCTAGTCTTCAAAAGCATTATGATGAGATGCGCCATCAAATCAAAGCTTATTGATATCGAATATGGAATTTTTAAATCATATTTGATATTTCTTTATTATTTTTATGTGCAAAAGACTAAAGCTCCTATTCTTTCCTGGTAACAACATGCTCATTACCGGTTACAAAATTAGCAGCGAATTGTACACTTTTCTTGAATTCTGCTCTAAAATGTTCCGGGTAATATCGCGCAGAGGGTGAGACAGTTTGATGTTTTCTATATGAGCGGTAACAGTTAGAATAAGGGCAGAAAACGTATTACAGTAGCGTTCATACTATTAGCAATACTTTGAAGGGTATTTTATTATGATTTTTACTGAAATGTATGACATTAGGAGAGAGTAGAGCTATAATACACATTAAGATGTGTGGTATGTCAACTTTTTTTTTCAAAGTTTGCCGAAATTTTTCCTTAAGTTTAGTTGGAAATTCCGACAGGTGTCGCGGTTAGCGTGACAAATGAAAATCGCTGCAAAATGAGGGGAATCTGCATTTAAATTTTGGTGTCGGACGGGTATACTTATTTCAAAAAGTATTTAAAATTTTTGTATTATTTAAAACTTAGCCCTTAATTTAGGAAGCTATGAGAATTAATTTTTTAGAAATCAAAATTCTTCTAGGTGGTACGCTTATTGTTTTGCGATTTCAAAAATTATAAAGGTGGAGTACACGTTTTCAATATAAGTCAATCAAATTTTAGAATCCCAAATGGAAATTCGACAATTAATAAAACATTAAAAGAATATTAATTGTACTCCACCTCTATATTTTCAAAATTTCAGAAATTGACTAAATGTGGGATGATTAAAATGTTAAAACTAAAAGAAGCCATTTTTATTAAGAACACATTTGCTGCTGTATTTTGGAAACATAAATAAATATAAACGTAGTCTTAAAAATTTGTTTTTATAAAAAAATGTTCTTATTGCATGTAATAAAAGTGTAACTAGGTAACATCAATGGCACATGGTTTTCAAAATTTTAAAAGTTGTGCCCATATGTGAACTTTTGCCATTATACTGCTATTAAAATAATCGCTACTGTACATATGTACATACATATATATGATCTTATACATATCAGCTTATAGGTTAAATTGTATTGATGTGCCATTTGTGGTTGTAGGTATGTTAGAGTAACTGTTATGCGTAACATCGACTGCAACACATGTACGTACATACATACATACATATGTACATCAGTCTTAAGTTTAGTTTAGTTTAGTTTAGCCAGCTAGCACTTGAGCAATTTCAATGAAATTTGTCTGCCGATAAGAAAAATTTCCTGTACGTGACCTCAAAGTATGAACAGCAGTTGCTTAAATATGTGCTCAGTTTAATGGATGCACTGTAAAAAATCGTGGGACAAATCTCTTGAAAAATGGTCTGGGATTAGTCACTTTAGTCGACGGTAGGATATGATTTACTCCAAACAGTCTCTTTTGTTTCAATTGAACCTTATCTTCTAATACCTATCCTATATCGCGCTGCTGAAACAGCCTTTATCCTGGAACTTCCGTTAGACGATTCACTGATAACAACAACAACAACATTATACGTTCTTTAAGTCTGTTGATATGATCTATTTGGGAAAAAATCAGAAGAGTGAACAATTTTTTGTTTGATCAAGTAGTTGTACAACCTAAAAAGCATCTTAGATTTTCAAGTTTCTGATTGATTCCCAAAAACTGGTCAATTCAATAGTTTCGTACTGGTGTTTTCCTCTGTAGGGGCTTTATATTTAACCAACATTAGACCACTAAATGTGTTGCTTCTCTCGACTATGCTCTTGTTAAATTTGTATGTCTGTTGAAAGTGTGTTTGTTTAAAAGCAATTTGAGAGCAACAGCCTCTGCCAGTAGCAAAGCAAAAGTAACTTGGCATGTGGCATGTGGCTTTAACAGCATTTTTGTTGTTGGTATCATCCTTCGGTAGAATAGCAAATCAGGAAGTGTGTTGGTCAAAAGGGTTTTGCAAAAGGCCAAATTGCTTTGCACAATGTGGAATTTCGTCTAGAATTTTGTAAACTATTTGAACTCGAAAAATGCGAAGATGAGCTAAAGTTGGGAAAAAAATATGATGAGGTCAGTAGGAATTGACTGCAGTGAGCACTTTGTAAGAAAACGCATCCAATGTAAAATTATCTCCTCACGTTTTCCGCGAAATGCTTTCTGCTCTCTGAGGGCAGTCTCCGGCCCAATGATGTAATCACGCAGTTGGAGCACATTTCTCACTCACTGCATAGCCGTTGAAGATATCTACTATTGCTTTCTATTGAGCGCGAAAGAACGAAGGGTACCATGCACCGCTTCGGAAAAGAAGGAAGCTACCTGCACTGTGATGTGATGAAGGAGGACAAGCGACTTGTTAGAAAAATAAAAGCAAGGTCAAAACGCGTTAAAAAAAACTCTCCCAACGGATACGATGGATGCCGGAAGGTTGCAGGACCCGGCAATTCTCGTGCCTGGGAAAATAATGGAGACTTAGAGAGCGAGTGTGTATTTTGGATTCAGCGAGAAATACCTCTTATCAAAAAGTTCTAATTCGTACTTACGGGCGATTGAGTTTAGGTTTCCAGAGGAAGAAGATTTGTGATTCCTCTCGTGATGGCTAAAGAGACTATCAGAGATAGCTCAACGATATGCAGCGAATTCAAGCACGCAAATTCTGCAGCAGAGGAAGGGGGAAAGTGGAAGAAAAGTTAGGTGAGGCAAAGATGGAAAAGTCAGGTAAAGTACGACATCACTTCCTGTAGTGTTTCCTATTCCACCCAACACACACTTCATCCTCTCCCTGGGTACTTAGACACCTTTTGGCTCTAGGGCATATACATATTTATACCCAGCGTACTAGTACTAGTACAAGGGTATTATAATTTTGTCCACATAACGGCGCAAAATAATCGAGTTAGATATAGAGTTCCATATATGAAAGTTCTTAGGTTGAAAAGAGGAATTGATTAAGGCATGTCCGTCCGTCCGTGTACACGATAGCTTGATTAAAAATTTAGATATTTGCATGAAATTTGTTATGCAGGCTACTTTCAGGTAACCTGCTGTTGAAAATTGTCGAAATCGGATGATAACCACGCCCCCTTTTTGATTACATTTGTTGTCTTTTGGATAAACTAAATTTTCATGTAATTCCAATAGGGTGGCACAAAATAAATTCCCACACTTCCTATGACTAGCTCTAAGAAAACTCTTAGTGCATCTTAAAACAAAAACAAAAGTTTTTAGAAAAAATAAAAAAAAGTCTGCTTTCAAAGAGAATTAAATTTAAGAGGCATGGTCGTAAAACGAAATCCGAAAAAGAGTTTGATTGATTGCACCCAATAAAATGGAATTAGCTTAAAATTTAAAGCTGGTATTGCTAATGTTGTTAAGCGAAAGTAGGGATGAGTGGTAAAATAATGGTAACAGTTTAACAAAATTACAAAAACAACACGCATTCATCTTGAGAAGCCCATGAAAAACCTATCAACGTATCCAAGAATAAGGAATCAAAGTCAGAAGTTTCGCGAGCACCAAACCATTCGCTCAAGTCCCATTTTGCTATTGCCAGCTGGGGCCAACAGGGAACACGCATTTATCGTTCTCTATTTCATCTTTCTATGGGAGTGCTGATTCCTCCCACAAGCACGTTTTAATCAAAAGCTCATCCGAGCCAATGGAAAACATCTACACATAGTCAGTAAACTGCTTGCACCTGGATATTTTAAGTGCAACAGAAACCATTTGTGGCCTCAAGATTGTGGAACATTTACATTTATCTGTATATGTTATGTCCTCGTATCTTTTTTATCAGCCAACGCAGATAATCTAAATACTCTCATTCGCAGATTTTTAGACAGAATTGAAGCACTATTTTACTGTTACCTGAGAGATCATGCTTTTCGTGCTCACGTCTTTCATTCTCTCTTTATTATTTTATCAAACTGTTCTGCCACTGTTTCACTCAAAATAGTTAGCCCAAAAGTAAAACTTAAAAAAAAATTGCTTGTCCAATTGAAGTTGAAGCCGCAAAAGGTCAAAGGATAAATACCTTGTGCCTAAAATGCAAACTCTTTGCATCATGTGTGTGGGCACTTTATTCGGGATTAGTCTAAGTAATTTCTTCAATTTGAATTTTTGTTACTCAAAGCATTTTTGGAAAATTGTCCAAGCTGTCTTTCAAGTTTTTTTTTCTCGCTTTAAAGAGAGCTGTCTATCCTTCATCACTTTGTTTTCTTTAACCCAACAACAGTTTACACACCAATTTGCACATTTCATGTAAATATTTAAATTTGTTTGTTTTTTTGTGGATGTGTGTGTGTGTAAGTGGGGCCTCAACTAAATTGGCATTATTAAAATTTAAACACGTGTGGGTTTAGCAGTTTTTTACAGGTAATTTGTGAAATCACATTCCCTTCAATTTTCTTTATTTTACTGTTCTCAAGTTGTGTTTGTTTCATTATTTCTGCATTGGGGGTTTGCACATAAAAAGGGCAAAAAGTACGACTTTGGGTTGAATGAGACAATATGAAACATTTTAAGCCTGGTAGACATTTTACAGATACAAATTAAAAATGTTTAGAACTCGTCTGACTATGAAAATCATGCAAGCCTAGTCTTTAGTTTGGTCCACTCCCGTTCAAGTGGCATCGCATGCATGGAAGCTTTCGGTTCATGACGCTCACTAACTATTACCTCTCGGTTTCTTTTATGTTTTTCTTAGTTATATGAGAGATATTCTTCTAGGTTCTGGTAGTGTCTGGCCGGCATATTTGCGATAAAGATTTCAATGTAGGTCGAGCCTTATGTAGACTTTATGGTAAGCTAGTACCAGAAAAACCTTAATGAACCGTACCAATAGATCCATCACTTCAATTTGAGTACCTTTATTCTAAGCTTCTCTAAAGGGACCTAAAAAAACAGACTTTAGGATACAAGCACTGAATACATCAGGATACTCTAGATCTCAGTGAAATGACAACTGAAGAGTCTAAAACCTATACAAATAATACCACTGTTCCAACGTCTATTGACGATCTCTTGAAATAAATTGATTATAAGGTACCATCCTTAAAGTCTTAATTTACTTATGGGCAAGGAATGGGAATAGGAAAAGTACGACAACTCGTCTCAAGTAGAAAGTAACTATACTAAAGGAACCTTTTCACGACTTCATTGCGCGAAGTTCAAAACCCATTTCTTATTTAGCAAACGTCTTGTATCATTTTGTGGCCGGAGTTAAACTCTATTTTTGTGTAAGCATTTAGGCACGCAAATAAAACGACGAAACCCAACTCTTCTTCCTTATTGCCACATTATCAAACCAGATGCTTCTTCTTATTTTCCTATTAAATTCCATTCTATTTGGGGCTCATTGTAATAGTCAGTGTCTTTATTGCAGAGGCAATTTTAGTAACTGCAGCTGTTTTAGCTATTTACTTTTGCTTTTTCCTGCCACCAATTTTAATTCTGTTCTCAGCGGTGATAGTACAAGATTACGTTTTATGTTTCCGTCACCGGCTTTCCCGTCCAAAGTTAGCCTTGTTTCTAAGCCAGAACTCTATGAGTAAGCAATTTGTTGTGTCAACTCGTTTGTGAGCTGCGTAACTGAAATAGCTTATGAAACGCTCAAGAGGTTAGGCCTGGAGTTCTGCCTTGAATGCTTCTTAGGCGAATTGCAAAAATGTATTTGTTGTTGATTTCCGAATGTTTGTTTTTGGTTGTTTCTCTTCTTTTTGTAGCCATAGTTTTTGGCAGTAGCGTTTGGGAGCTCGTGGGAAGTGTAATACTAACGCCAGGGTTGTCAATTAGAAAAAAAATGTGGCAGTTTACTTC
Organism: Sphenella marginata; assembly: GCA_951509765.1. Classification (NCBI taxonomy): domain Eukaryota; kingdom Metazoa; phylum Arthropoda; class Insecta; order Diptera; family Tephritidae; genus Sphenella; species Sphenella marginata. Next base: position 11,256,467 of record OX608081.1, on the reverse strand, counting down.
TGCGGTTTTAGGATGGTGGACGATTGAAAATTTGGAATATTACTTGATAGTTATGATTTTTACCGAGATTTTCGGGATTTCATATGCTCTTCAAGTCAATAAGCTCAATATCATTAATTTTACATTTTTTTTCTTGTGTTTTTTACAGTTTTAAGGAGCAGGAAATGGTATTGGAATTTGGTCCCATGTTTGCGAAAATGATGATGGAATATATAGAGTGATGACACAAAATCATTCCAACATGAAAATATTGCCAAAGTGGCAACTCTGCTCGTGGAACCGAACTCTGCCTTATTTTACAACATACTCGTTTATTGCTGTTTGTAATATGTGTTTGCTTTCGCTTTTTATTCAACTTTTATCCTGCCGAATTTTAGTGTAGTTTTGTCTTGTTTTTTTTTTTTTTTAATGCCAGAATTCAGCAGTCCTTTTATGACCAGAAATCTCTCGGTTCAACAGTGTTACTTTTACTGTCTCTGAACTTCCTTACTCCCTCCCCCCCATTTACACTTTTTTCGTTGTTGAAAGCTCATATTGCGGTATCATTAAGCAGCTTGTTGGGCGTTGTTCGCATGTTTTTCTTAACAAATTATTAGTATCTATAGTGTTGCTTACTTTACTCAGTTTGAACTTAAACTGGCTATTAGAGTTTTGTGTTTTGTTAATGCTACTTTGAAGCTTTTAATCTTTCCGTACTTAAATGTGTCCGTTATTACTGTAATTTTCAGTGCATTACTTGAAGTGCGTTTTGGTATTGCTGTAGATGTTGTTTTATTTTTGAGAAACATTGTTTGTATGTTGTTTGAAAAAAAAAAAAAAAGCTGGAACAACATAATCCATTTGGTGTGAAAGGGCGTCAAACATGAGGATTATCAATAGCTTATGACACAGTTTGCACACTAAAATGTTGAAATGGTCTGTTTAGCTGAAGTTTTGTGAGAGTTTGAATTAATTCACTACGCATAACTGAAAGCAGGCAGACTCTTCAGTCTTTGTCCATGAATCAAATCGAATTTTGTTGTTTGAAATTAATCATGGGGGTCGATCGAAAACCAGAAAACCACACGCCGATGGTTTTGGGGAGTGATGTCGAATTGACAGTCCTTACTGCCCGAATGTCCTGGTAGCGATTTAGTATAACCAGTGGAGCCTTCGAAAAAGAGAACATGGGAAGTGATTATTATTTTCAATGATTACTTAGATGTTCTATCCTGTTCAGACTACACCCACGCTATAGCCGGTAACTATATATTGAAACATATAAAACAACAACAAATTGAAATTATACTGAATATCCAGCAAAAAAGTTAATACAAAAAAATTCATTGCATAATCAAAGGGGCATTGGCAATGATTTCGCTGCACTTTGGAGGCAAATTGAAATTTTTAGATGACGCACGAAAAAATATGTAAGCATAAAAACATCTAAAAATAAAAAAATGTGTGTAACTGTATATTTACGTAGCTAAATATTTGTGCATTGACCGCGCAGTACAAATGCATCCTAGTCTATAAAAATGCAAACTCGAAACTGCACACTTCGTACCTCATTCTGTACCGGTCACAAAAGCGACAGATAAAAGAGAGTTTGAGTTTTCGGCTAAAATCGATTAGACGTTTGAGCGTCAAGTAAGTTCTGAGTTAGTCGAATGTTTTGGCAGGGGATATGAAAACAAAGCATCCTTTCAATTTGAGCGAATCTGATCTTACGGTAGGATGTAAGGTGAAGTGATGGTGGGAACCTCAAGGGCCCAGTTGACATCACCTCCTATACTATAATTCTGCGACAGAATTACATCCTACACTATTTACCAACAAGGATATACATTTCTTCCATAAATTAAGTACGGTCTATACATCGCTTACGAGAGGGACCACGCCTGGGTTTTGCAACTAAATTTTTTAGAGAGAAGTTTAAGGCGACAATCTTCAAGCCCCACACCGCATAAACAAGAAATTGAAAATAAAGTAGTTAAGCCTCGGAAAAGAATTTTTTTCCTCTGATCATGACTATGACAAAATTTTTGAGTATTACGACTTTAGTGCATGTCTTTGATGGGAGGCTTTCGCTACCTGCCTGGGTGATAGTCTCATCAACGTAATATCAGCGCTCTATCTAGCGTGTATGTATGTACATACATATGTATGCTGCGCGTGAATATCTACATATGTATATGTATATCTATATATGCTGAAATTGAACCTGTTCAATTTTGTTTTGTTGATTTTGACATAGAGCTGATGGGAAGGTGCAGTATTTTTAATTACATCGCTGCAAGCTATAACATTTTACGTTTTTTATTCTATTTTCAACTTCCACCCCGAACCCCCTCAAGCCGATTTTAATGCAGTATGTCTGACAAACGGCAAAACCTACACACATACAATTTGCTTCTTTTTTTAATACAAACAAACAAATCGTGGGATATGCGAAGGCATGTGGCTTGCAGAGAAAGGTTGTGCTATTTTTATTATTATTTTGTTGGTGTTATTTTTTGGTATTTTTTTCAACCATATACGATTTTGTTTGTTAGTTTTCATGTGAATCAACAAATTTTCATTCATACATACACACACACACACATACATACATTAATATCTTTAAACATACGGTTGCTTGTCTAATTTGTATAAAACAATTTTCAACCACATTGGCAAAACATGAAAGCAAAATCGCTGAGATATATACATATGTATGTATGAATCCCTCTTTAGCTGCCAAACCGCTAACAGCAACAAGAAATAACAACAAAAATAATAATAAAGTACAATAACAAAAACAAGTTTTACCAATAACAAAAAGGTATTAGTTGAAATTGAATAACAAATTGGAATCGAGTGTATCCGCAGGAATCGAATTGCATTTCACTAAACATCTTTTTTTTACCGCTACCACATACATATTATATATGTATTTATGGCACCCTTGGACCAAAGTACAATAATTTCAAATAAATTATGCTAGCTTTTTTTCTGTTTATGATAGATAAGAAAAGCCGGCCACAAGTTAAAATAGGGAACTTAAGCTTATCGCTCATTGCAGTGCTCTTTAGCCTCTTTTGTTTGTTACCCAAATTGATCTAACACATTTTGGGTTACCCTGTTCGAAAGATAAGCTATCCTAAATTTTAAGATAGAAATCTGGTAATTTAACGGGTATAGTTACAATCAATTCCATAAACACGTAAAAACCAGTTTTTGCTTTGGATTCCATTGTTTCAAAATTATCCCTCCTTTAATTTTTTTTGATTATCGGCAATGTTTTGACCAAAAATTCGGTGAATGGCGGAAGGTTTTAAGCCCGAAGCAAATTCCCTTGCGAATGAGTACGGCGACCTGGTGAGCGATGTTCAGGGAATACTAAGAATGTGGAGAGATCACTTCTATGCCTTTTTAAACGGAGAAACCAGAGAAGATACCGAATCAAAAATCGAGGATGATGGAACTGACATCCTACAACTCAACTATAATGAGGTGCGAGTAACAATGTCCAGCATGTACCAACTTTTATGCAGAATATGGTCGGATAAATATCTGGCTGAAAATTGGAATCTTAGCGTTCTCTGCCCAATCCACAAGAGAGGCGATCGTAAAAACTATTCGAGAGTAACATTTTGTGAAAGATTTGTGGACCCCCACGCATTGGAGACGGCGAGTACCGAAGAAGATTTAATGATGAGTTCTGTAAGCTTTACGCAGACACAGCTGCTTCGCTGGCTAGGTCACGTCGTGCAAATGAACGAAGACGTTCCAGCTTAGAACGTATTCTTATCGGCACCCGCAGGAGGAAGTAGAAGCAGAGGAAGACCTTCGCTGGAAAGACCAAGTGGTTGGCGATTTGGCGAGTTATGTTGGGCACTCAGGCAGTTAAATGACCATTTAAAGCGGAAAGAATGTTCGGACCATGACAAAATTACTATTATAACGCTATGCACTTGAAGTATTACGTGCGAATATTAAGCACTACTGCCCCATTGTGCATATCTTCAAATGCATACATACATATATATTTGCTATGGCTGTGGCGAACATCTCGTTTGAATTATATTCATTGATAGTGCCCGCGGGCCAAGTTGGGATTATCAATTCCATGCTCTCTTGTCGATTCAATTTTATGTTAGCCACCACACACACAAACCAATACATTATTTGATATGTTGCGTATTTCCATTTGCATATGTATAAACATATCGCAAAACAAATAAACGAAATTAAAAGCAATTTCAACAACTAAATGATAGTAAATTTTCCGAGTAGCGCATATAAGAATATGAATATTATACAGGTGCATTAGGGTGGTCCTACATAGTAATGCTATACAACAGATTTATAATAACTTGAAAGCATACACCTTTTAGCTGTATTGTATCTCTATTTGGTGGAAATAATTTAATAAGTTTTTGAGCTCATTTTACAAGGTAAGGCAAACCCGTTGTCATGTTCCTAAGCCATGTATGTACATCTGAATGGGTCCAAAAATTCGTGTTACAAAAGTGGTATTTCACTCCAAACTAAAATTTTGTAGAAAGTCTTTTTAAGTGAGAAAATAGTGTTAGAAATCCAGATCACCCAAAAAATGTATTCAAATTGACTGGGAGATGTTCCTTTCAATATTCGAACATCATTGGACAAACTCAGATGACCCTCATTGTACATGTGTAAACGTAAAAACTCTGCGTGTTCTATTTAGTTTGCAATAAATTCGCTAGAAACGCTTTTTCACTTACTTACTCGCGCTTTGATGGTGGCCCCTAAGGGATCCCACAGAATATATTGGTAACCCATGATCGCTTCAATATAAATTTGTTCAAGCAAATAATCAAACACGACCAACGCTTTGCTGCAACCACATATTCATATATTACTCTAAGAAGCGCATTTAATGGATGAATAAATAAACTGAACCAACCCAGTTGTAATTATTTGAATGTAGCTCGAAGAGAGAATACAGTTAAAGAATTCGAAAGATAAATGTATGCATTACAACTCTAAATTTATGTTCGGTGAAAAATATATCGCAAAAAGGCTAAACAAGTCATTAGGGTATTGGGCAAGCTATAGGGTGACAAGGATAATTTAAATTTTGTCACTTTATTTTACTTTAATTTAATTTAATTTAATATAATTTAATTTTATTTTATTTAATTTAATTTAATTTAGTTTAATTTAATTTAATTTAATTTAATTTAATTTAATTTAATTTAATTTAATTTAATTTAATTTAATTTAATTTAATTTAATTTAATTTAATTTAATTTAATTTAATTTAATTTAATTTAATTTAATTTAATTTAATTTAATTTAATTTAATTTAATTTAATTTAATTTAATTTAATTTAATTTAATTTAATTTAATTTAATTTAATTTAATTTAATTTAATTTAATTTAATTTAATTTAATTTAATTTAATTTAATTTAATTTAATTTAATTTAATTTAATTTAATTTAATTTAATTTAATTTAATTTAATTTAATTTAATTTAATTTAATTTAATTTAATTTAATTTAATTTAATTTAATTTAATTTAATTTAATTTAATTTAATTTAATTTAATTTAATTTAATTTAGTTTAATTTAATTTAATTTAATTTAATTTAATTTAATTTAATTTAATTTAATTTAATTTAATTTTATTTCATTTTATTTTATTTTATTTTATTTTATTTTATTTTATTTTATTTTATGTTATTTTATTTTATTTTATTTTATTTTATTTTATTTTATGTTATTTTATTTTATTTTATTTTATTTTATTTTATTTTATTTTATTTTATTTTATTTTATTTTATTTTATTTTATGTTATATTATTTTATTTTATTTTATTAAATTTACTTTAATTTAATTTAATTTAATTTAATTTAATTTTATTTTATTTTATTTTATTTTATTTTATTTTATTTTATTCTATTTTATTTTATTTTATTTTATTTTATTTTATTTTATGTTATTTTAGTTTATTTTATTTTATTTTATTTTATTTTATTTTATTTTATGTTATTTTAGTTTATTTTATTTTATTTTATTTTATTTTATTTTATTTTATTTTATTTTATTTTATTTTATTTTACTTTATTTTTTTTATTTTATTTTATTTTATTTTATTTTATTTTATTTTATTTTATTTTATTTTATTTTATTTTATTTTATTTTATTTTATTTTATTTTATTTTATTTTATTTTATTTTATTTTATTTTATTTTATTTTATTTTATTTTATTTTATTTTATTTTATTTTATTTTATTTTATTTTATTTTTGTTTTTTCAGCGCTTGAAATTTTCTCTGCAGGGTATGTATGCATGATAAAAATACTGTAAATTAAATGCAACATGATCTTTACTGTGTTGAATGTAACGAAGTCTACTTTTTTCTTTAATTTCAAGCAATAAAATATATAGTTATTATTTTACTATCAGTTCAGAGATAGAAACATATCATTCAGCCAAATTGCGGGCACTTAAAATTTATTTACTGCATCAAGTGTTGTTTTTAGCATTTGTTTTCTATTGAAAAGCGAATTTAAGTTCAAAAAGCACTTGAATGTCATGAATTTCTATCAAATGTGAAAAAAGAGAATGCAATAAAATAACTAATGTTTAGTTAATTTGAAAAAATTACAAATATATATTGAGTGTATGATTTATTTATCATCCAATTGAATTTACTGTAGTGGTTTGAATTAATTGAGCTTGATAGATATTTGAGAAATTATTCTGTACCAAAAAAATTATATAGAAAAAAGATGTGGCGAACATAGCTGCATGTGTGGTTTTAAACATTGCTGGCTATTTAAAATTTAATTATCAGCTGTTCGTTCCCACAATAGCAAGGATTTGATTGGTGAACTTTTAAGAAGAGCAAAAATAAACATTGAAGCTCATCCATAAAACAGTCGACCCGTAAATGGTTTTAGGTACAGTCGAATAAGTTTATATGTATATATATTGTTGGACCTTATCAATGCGACTTATACTTGCAATCGTATATTCGTAATCGTTTAACTTTTTTCAAGGTAATCGAAGTGACAGACACCACGTGTCAGAAAGTTGGTCGCCGACAGAAACACTTTGTAGACATTATTTGGCTCTAGGGCACCAGGAGAAATCCGTTGTTTTATTTTTGCATGATTTTCACTGTAATGTCCAGGGTAGAAAACAATCTAGGAAAATCAAAACTCGCCCTGGCTACATTTTTCATAGCAATTTTTTACAAGCAATTTGTCGCATATTCTGCAAGAGGCCTGCCTACATTTTGCACTATTGTTCAATAACTGTCCACCACAATTTAAATGAAACACATTTTAAAAGTTTTTGGCTGACGTGAGCAGTTTTGCATTTAAAATTATTATCCTTTAAACTCACAAAGTCACTTATCAAACATACCTCTAATTTATGATATGAAAAATTAAGTAACTTTAAATTGCATTTACTTCAATAAAAACAAATTTTACATAATCCATAGCAAAATGCGTAAAATGCAAAGTACCACAAATGTGTTGGAAAATCTCACCAACAAATTTTCAAAATTTGTGCCAAGCAATAAAATTTAGCATAACAACAACATAGCGCCATAACATGCTTATCGTTGCAATGCAGAAAATGTTGCTTTAGTTTTCCAAAAAAGTCAACCACTGCTTGCATAGAAAATCGCATTGAGTCGAAAAGGATTGAGTCGACAAAATGTGCCTTGTGGCAAATTGACAACAATTTCGATTTTAGTCGATGCAATATGCAAATTGGCTAAGCGTTAAAAACACAAATAAAAACCACAAACTATCTACATACATACAAAATAAAATAAAAAACAAACAAACCAACCAACCAACAAAATTGCATTACCAGCCAAGTTTCGCGCTTTAATCCTTTTTATGGGCGGGGTAGGTATGCATGTATGTTTTTGTAGTGGGTTGCTGCCACAAATTGCCAAAACACGACACTACATTTTGTCACAACGCAATCGGTGGTTATTTTGGGTGTTATGTTGTTGTTTATTTGTTATTCTTTCATTTTGCATCGAATTTGGCTAATGACGACGAAAAACCTTCTAACATGCTCACCGCATGCATGGTGGCAAGTGCGGCTGCGCAGACGGGCGGCTGATCGAAATTTTCCACTAATTTAATCCTTTTTTCGTTTTTGAAAAATTTCGTACTATTTTTTTTTTTTTGCTGTTCAACCGAATACAGAGTTAATTGCCGTGGGCTTGTAGTAACCATCACGGCTTACGAGCTGAAATCTAAAATCTCAAATGCTGTATGCTGCGCTGCACGTTGTACATACATTGTTTCCGTTTTGCGGTGATTTTCCTACATTTGCATGCATTTCCGTTTTTGAATGGCATTTCATTTTGTGTTTGTTTTATGCGCAATTTTTTCATGTGTTGTAGTTTGGCGTGTTTTTACTGTCGCTCCACTATGATTGTTGCGTGATTTTTTTTTTGCGTTGATTTTTTTGTATGCATTCATCTCTGCGGAAAACTATTAACAATGTCGTTGCGAGCCAAAAATCCGTCACCACATTCTTTTGGGTGTAACAGCTGCTGATAACCAATTGCCTTCACATAGCGAACTTTTTTTTTGCTATACCCTGCAATCCGATCAATCCGAGACCACGGTTTTGATGGGTCTTCAGGTTTCTAAAATTAAATTATTCAATTAACGATGGTTGTATCTATTTTTTCATTGCAACCCGATATACATACGAATCGTTCCAATCTCTTAATTAATTGTAGAGAGAACCGATTTCTTTTAAATATATATCCTCTTAAAAAAAAAAACTTTCGATTGCAACCTCGCTTCATTTCGAATGGCCCAGAGAGGATCTTGGCAATCTTGACGGTACTATAGGTCTTACTCAATGCAGCTTCTTTTCGGTTTGTCGAAATCATTTTTTCGACAAGAAGATTGTGTGGTTCAATTCTCTTATAATGGTTATTTTCCAGAATTTTTCATATCGAAATATCTTGTCGAATATATCCTTACCAGGTCTGGCGCCACACTGGTAAGTACCAATCTGCTAGTGGGCTTAATTTTTCTTGGCATCCATGTTTAAACGTGGAGTCCTTAATTTGCCTTCAGCTAAGTATGCGTCGTAATCCGCAGAGATCTTCATTTATTTTAGATAACATTTACATCATCTACTTGCACTTTGAAACCACTTTTCTATCTTTAAATTGACTCCTCTACATGAAAGAGCAACTGTCGATGGCCTCATACACTCCAATTCCTTTCGAAGGCCGAAGAGTCACACTGACCCAAGCTCGAGCTCTAACAGATCAAACTCTTACCTATACAGACGGAACTCTGTGGTTCCCCATACTCTTCCAACACCAATCTTACTATGGTTTCAACGATATTTAAAGCGCGTAACTATTACAATGTTAGGCATGTTAGGTAAGGAAGCAAAAATTGACAATTACAATAACAACAACATCAGCCCTTCACTAAGGTCTTATGCTTTTTCGTCCTCATGAAATATTGCTGCGTCGCCAAATTATGGACCTTACTATGTGGTATATAAATTGCGTTCCTATACGCTTTTAGCTCTCATTTTAGACGTTTCTAGTATTGTTGGTTTTTGCACTTTTTTGCCACTGTCACACTGTCATAGTGTTTCGGTTGTTGTCATTGTTGTTAGAGCAAGCGCTTATCAAACCGTCAACAGGCAGCGATTTTTCGGTTATTTCGTCGCGCCAATGGACACAATTATTATTTTTTCATTTCACTGCAATTTGTTTTACGTTTTATTGTTGTTGTTGATTTTTCTGCTTTACCACTCACGCTAGACAACGCATTTGCTGCACTGCAATTTCAGATTTTTCATTGTTATTTGTTTTTTTGTTTTTCTTGTTTTGTTGTTTTTTGCTGTTACATACGCTGTTTAGGTACTTTGAGGCTGTTGCGGTTGGTTGTACGCACAAAGGCTTTTATGCCATTATTTCTCTCGCCACCACCCACCTGCTCTGCACCCATCCCTTTTGTTGTTGTTTAATTTTATTTACGCTCAGCTAGTTCGTCGGCATTTTAGTGTGTTGTTTTGTATATTCGTAATACTGTTGTTTTTGTTGTTATACGTATCATCATTTCTGGCTTCTACTTTTGTCCTGTCGATTTATTCAAATGCAAAATCCTGTAAAATCCCACTCAGCCATGTATTTATTTATTTTATTTTATTTTATTTTTACTTTTTTTTTGGTGGCTACAACAGTGGTGAAGTGAAGTTGGCGGCCCTCAAATAAGTAGGCATTGAAATGTTGCAAAATTGAGTGCCTTGGCCCATGCCCTGCTCAACGAACCATTCATCACTTTTGTTCCAATATTCATTCCTCTTCAATGGCAAACGCGTTGAGTGGCTCTTCAACGAAATAAATACACAAATACAACTTCAATGTAAATAAATAATATAAATCCAGGCTTTTCTTTTGTAAAATAAAAAAAAAAAAAAAATTAATAGAAAATTCAAATTAAAGAAAAATAAACCATTCTATTTTATGTACGTAGATTATAATTGCACTCGCTAGCTTTAACCTAAAGCTAACAATGAATAGAGATCACAACCCTCAAAACGGTTACAACATAGCAACATACATAAAAAGTATAACAGTAAACAAACGTACATATATAGTATGTATGTATATAGTAAATGAAATCGTCTCCCACTGCAGTGAGAGTCATATCTTGGTTTAAGCTAAAGCTAGGGTACGAGCAGTTTCTGGTACCAGCTCGTTGAAAAGTTTTACCCCTTTAAATTCTTAGTAGACTCACCTTGCTTATATGTTCTTGGAGAAGCACTGGAGATCCCGGATATGCCAACCCAAACCGGGATATTTAGGTCTCGTCCTTGCAAAATTTAGGCACCTGAAACATAACTTTGCAAAAAATTGCGATTAGTCTAGGATCATTCCGGAAGGAGCCGCAAAGTATGATGCGACTAATACCTATTCTAATCACTTTGTATGGGCTGAACTATTTACACTTATTTGTACGAAACTCCTGCTACATAACACAGATCGGTTGTGATATAAAATGCATCATATATCAAGCATTTGTCGAGGCCAGCAAGATCAGATCGAACTAATATGTATATAGCCACATTACATAGAATACAATTACAGCAGCTCGATGAACAGTTATTTTATAAAAATGTAAGAGGGATCATTATAGAAGCCATTTTAAAATTTTTGCCTGTATGTTTGTGTGTTTGATCGCGCATCACTCACAAACTGCTGAAGCGAATTAAATGTAATTTTGAACGTTGTATTGCTAGATGCCTAGCTTAAATTTAAGATATGCCGTATTTCGATAGCCCGACCACTTTTTGAGACCAAGGTGACCCAAAACGTATATTGCTAAACAATCTTTGGAAAGTGAAAATGGTGAAACCGAGGCCATCGCTCCCCTTACCAATTTCTTGTCAATTTCGTTTTCATTTGTAGATAAATATATTTCTATTTATACTGTTTTTACGCAGCTATGATTTTGTTGGTTTGTTGTCAATGCCGTCCTCTCAGATTTCAACGCGTTTAACAGAATTCACGCTCTACTCATCAGCAGCATCACCATCAATTGACGGGTGCTCATTTGTTTATTTTGGTGTGAGTGAACTTATGCTCACAGACCATAGATGGGCAATTTGATTTAGCATTTAAATGCACTAAAGCTTCTCTGTCAAGTTTTTCGTAGTAGAAATGCATGCAGAGTGTTTGCCGTTATGGGTTTCTAATGAAATCCATGGCTAGGCAAGAGCTTTCCTGATCATGGGACATTAAAAAGTCACTACCCTTTCCATCTTTGCAATGCTGACTTGATCCCGTAAAGTGTTGAAAGGAAGGCATTTCTCACAGACATTCTTATAATCTCAATGTTGAGTGATAAGATATATCCAACCCACAGAGATCCATTGAAAAGGCGACGTATTAGAGTGTGTACCAAATAAGCAGACCTCAACTCGAGCCATTTAATTTATTTTCAAGAGCAATTTTGAACTGTACCAGCAAGGATACTTACGACAGGACCTTGTACGCTTGCTTGTTGATGTAAGGCACTCTTTACTTTTCAATGTTGTTTGTTTGTTTGTTTTCAGATTATATTCTTTTGAATAAATTCATGCTTATTACAAAATCATTTTCATGTTTTTTTTTTACTTATTTGGTTGAATTTTATCTTTTGTTTTGTTGTTTTTTTTGCTTCTCATTTCGTTGCTGCCATTGCTCTTGTCCGTTTCAAATTTAATTTATGTAAATCACTTTAAAACTCACATTGCAAAGTGATAACTAAATAAATTTTGCTTAAGAGAATAATTTTCAAATTACGCATTTTATTAATCTTGTTTTAGGAATTTTTAATTTTATATTTCGCAGACATAATGAGAATTTAATCATTACCGGTTGTCGGTGTGAAGCTTGGATAGGATATGATCCAATTGCACATACCCACTTACATGCTAAGGATACTACGCTTGTGTTACTGTTGAATATTCCGAAATTGGAAATATGTAAATAAAAACTAAATATGAGTGATTTATTTGTAAAGATTATCCTAATTTTTATGTTGATATGCAATATTTTCGAATATATTTAAATTTCTATTTTAAAGTTACAATAAATTTTGATCCCAGAGTTTTTAAAATATTTCTTTTATCTGCTAGATAAAAAAAAAGCGTTAACATGGATTTTAAACTTTACAAATTTCAACCATTTCAACTTTACAATCAGAGTTCCATACACGAAAGATGTAAAAAAGGGTCCCTTTTGGAAAAAGTGAAGGAGAAGAGGATCGTTTGCAACATATCTTTTATTGAATCATGTATAATACGAAACACAGGTTACCTTTAGAACTATTGATAAGCCGAAAATGTAGCTTTTGCCCTCTTTGGTGAGTTCTTCTGTTGTAAAGATGTTGTACAGAAACCCCTGTTGAAAGGTGGGGGTTGTGGCCGATAAAAACGGTCGATGAAATTGAAAGCTAATGGAAAGTAATATTTCAATACTAGTTTTGAGGTTCGTAAACGTCTAATGTTTTCAACTTACGTAGATGAGAGTCTTTGGGAACTTTGTAGATACCTCCAGGGGGATATAATCTATCTCGATGCAGATCAATCATAAACCTCTCCATGATATACGGCTTCTCAAACAATTTCTTCACTTGAAGCAATCTAATGTAATCCCGAAATTGTGAAAATCCAAAATGAACAATATCTTCAATATACTTTAGTTCCAAAATTTATTTAAAGACCTTTTGGTATAAACCTCGAATAAGCTAATATTTGAATGGTATTTTTTAGTAAAGTCAGCAAGTAAGAAAGCACAAGTTTGGTTGGAACAATAAGACATTGTTTTCTACTGTGTGTTACTGGATCTCTTTCGCTTTTGGCAGTGGCGGTTACTATTCCCTACACAGCTTAATTACTTTTAGAACTTTATTACGCAGTTACCCGATTATGAAACCTTTTGCCATCTGTATGGATTCCAGACATGACTTTTATAAACCAGCATCCCGATTGTCTAGTTTTCCCAATTTTTTATTGGTTCAACAGAAAATAATGGGGGGCAGTGGCCAAGTCAATCAGCCCTTCCAGATATTTTTTGCTTTCATTACTTACTTTGGCAGTTACATTGGTTTCATCTACAAATTCTAGGAACAATCACTTTAAATAGTTTTTTCACTATGTTTGTCTTATCCAAAGAGGCCTACTGCAAGAGTGCCAGTTAGAACATAATTTTTTTTCAAAGTATTAACGATTCACTTCAACTGTTGTAACCATAATCCAATTTGCATAATCCACTAATCATTAAATCGTAATAGATGTATTTTTTTATTTCAATTTGAATAACTTACTCACACTGCATATACAATTTCGCTTCGATTATATTAAAATAGTTTCATTTTAATTACTCATAATTGGTATTTATACATTTACGTTTTGCAATATTTCACCCATAAAAATAGTAATTAAAATAGTTTATGCTTTTAATTAATTACGTTTAGCTCATTTAACCTAGTTATTGGAAACAACTTTTTGTTAATAAAATGTAAATATTTTTTTGTTGTTTTACTTTTAATAAAATATTTAGCACGTTACTTAAGCGGATTTTCATAAATTCACAATGAATCACAGTCTAAAATGCTTGCTAGTGGTACATCACCGTTTATTGACGCTGAGTAGTACTAAGAGTTATGTTAGCAGCCTCTGAGCGTAGTTTGTACTTAGTGTCTCTCTGAAGATATTCGTTAATTAATATCTCCTTTAGAGGCCTGTTGATGGATCCATAGCCAAATCCACATAAAACAGCTGATCCAACTAGCCTTATGGAAGTCAATGTAATTGATTATTGGTGCCATACCATAACGCTAATCATACCACAGCCAACCAATTTATTTTCTGGCATAGGTATACATAACCTATAAAATTTTTTGCATGATAACTTTATTAACACTTTGAATGTTTTATTTTCACACATTTTTTTATGAGCTCAGTACCAGTTGATAATAATTTTTAGTTAATTATTATTATTTTTAATCTTAGGAAAAATTGACATTAGAGAAAAATTACAACGATAAACACAGCGACGGCATGGGATGACATCTTTCAAGGTCTCCAACTTCTCATAAGACCCCTTCTCGGTTTTTCTCCTAGTTTTCGATGCAATTTGATCAAGTTATTAGTTGCAATGATCAATGACTATAGCTTTATGGAAGTTTGTCGACAGCTTTTTATACATTCTTAAGTTATATTTTCTATTTTCTAGTCTTAATGTTGTTCCTAAGCCACTCTGTACTCATTTAAATTTTTTTAGAAATGTTATATATTATAAAAAAAATAGCGAGTGTGAGTAAGATACTCGATAACTATAGGTATCAAAGTCACTCGTGAAAACGAATGCTTAACATATAAAAACTTTAGATTATTGACTAAAAATTGTTTAAATAAGTTGAACGGATGACAGAAAGTAGAAGCAGAGAAATGGAGATTTATATTGGATTTTAAATAGTTTGTAGAATTTTATGAGCGGAATGAAATATCGTAATTGATTTTTATGTTTTAGCTAAAATGTTACGCTTGCGTCTGAGTCGAGTGGTGTTAAGTATATTTTCTTCATAGGCAACAATAATCCCTTAGAGATTTCATTATAACCAAGCAAAAAACACATTCACAAGAAATTCTTTTAACTTTTGCATTAGTCTAGTTTGCTCCCTTTGACGCACATTTAACACACGTTTAAAAACCACATAATTTATAAATATTTTAATGGATTGCAAAAAAAAAAAAAAAAAAAAAGAGTTAATGGTGTCATAAAGAGAAGTGTGTCTAAAAAGTAAATATTTTTCCATGTTTTTATGCTTTGTTTGTGATTGCTATACATTTTTTTACACTCTTTGAGCATTAACAAATTAAAATTTAATTTAGTTCAAGCCGATATTTGGTTGCTCGTTTTTATGCTCATTTTAAATGACATGTTTGTATTTATTGCTTTGTCCTTTTTTCTAAACAAGTTTTATTGGGCGTTGTAATTATTTAAAATTAATTTGAAAGTTTTTAAGCTCATTAGAATGCATTATTTATTTATACAATTAGCTTTTTTTTGTTGTTGCCATACATTTTAAATAATATGAATTATGTATTTAAAACGCAGCTGTATGATATGTAGTCATTCGTGCTCTACTTCCTGCCCACTTTGGTAAAAAAAACAAAATATTTATTTTGCTTGTATTTCCAAATGAAGAGTATTCTAATCTAATTACAACGATGAATTATTTTAAAATTAGTTGAGCGCATGATTAAATAATTACTACATGAATTTTATTATAACGAGTTGTATAAAAATCATCATCATCATCATCAAAACTTATGATAGGCAAAAGAGAAAAAAATAGGCTAGATAGGAGACTGTTCTAGATTAGAGATTAGGCTAGATAGCAGACTAGGCAAGATAGCCACATTAGAGATTAGGCTAGATATTAGATTAGGGTTTGTTTAGAATTGAAGGTTATTCCCAAATTGGAATGAGTTTGGCACTCAAGGGAGTTTTCTTTATTTCAGCAGAGCTTAACAGAATCACTCTGTCGTTCAGATCGTCCGGTAAGCCGGTAAGAAACAGAAAAGAAGACCAAGTTCCTACCCACTTGATTTTCTTATAGTGACCATTTAGAGTTTAGTAATAACTTAATCTGAAAAAACGCTCCCAATAGGAAGGAGTCTCAAAGGATAGAAATTGCTCCACCTCCAAAGAAAATGTTTGCGCAAAGTGTTTGCTGTCATCAAAGAAGGAACTGGACTCAAGAATTACTTTTGACAACAAGTGCTACTTTGGACTGAGTAGACAACTGAGAAGTGAATTCCTCTATCGGAGCTGTATAACTCTCATCATGATGTGCGGACAATGTCAAAACAATATGAGGTGTCCCTTATAGTATTTAAGTGACAATTTTTCCGGAAGACTTACATATAGTTCTTCTCGTGATATCAACGGCGAATATTGAATGAAATTTTACATTGAGCTGTACGGCCTTTTTTCTCAGATCTGAAAATATCTCATCCCAGAACATTTCCCGATCGATACCCGAGTTCTGAGTAAACTGATTTGGTAAACCTGGTGGAGCTTCCTTGATGTTTTCGATTGATTTGATATGAAACCGTCTGAACCTTGCAAACGAGCCAGTAGCGTTGCTGGCCTACCACACCGAAGGACCAAGATTCTTCCTGACGTTTTCTCAAATTTCTTTCCACGGTTTGGCTGAGACTACAGGAATCTTGACAAATTGATAGAATGAGTTTTAGTTTTCCAAGTGACCATTAAGGGTACCTAAGAGTATTAGCCAAGTCTATATAAGCAATACAAGATCAAAACCCGTTCTGCTGTGTCTAATATCTTACAATGAACTGAGTTCGATTTTAATCATTGCTCTGCGAAACCAATTGAGATATGAATCTTATTCACGTACTCTTCGCTTATTGCAGTATTCTATACATAGGTCCTTTCGTTTTATACCCATATTGTACTAACAAATTTTGGGTCACCAGCTCGTGAATGCTGTGATTTTATATTAGGTAGGTGAGCGTGTCCCATTAGATCAGTACATCCTCCTTTTTGGCGGAGAAAGAAGTTTTTATATTTAGATACCAAGCCTTGTTCAACCCTCCTACAATAGCATCTTTTTTTCAAAACTCCACAAACATCTGTCGAACCTTTGGCTTAGACATGAGCGAACCACTAATCTCTTTAGATTTAATTAAAGTAATGTTTCCCCAATATTGTCTAGGCGCTTTTTGTGGCTTGTTTTATTAAAAGCCTTTGATATTTCAGGTGCCAAGAAGCCGGTATCTGGATCATATTTCCAATTTTCTGGGACGCCGAAAACCAATCCACCAAATGAGTGGAATCTGTTACTTACCAGTGCTTTGTTGTTTGTGAGCCGGAAACATTTCCTCAATAAATGGCTTTCGCCCTTTCAATCGGTCATCACACCGTTCATTTTGCTACTGTGTGCTAGAACTGTAGATCCCTTATATCCAGAAAAGAGAACAATACACCATTTTTTTTTTTTTTAATAATTTTATATTTTTTTTTATTTATCTTCACTTCTCATCGCATTATTTAGATACTTAATTTAATAACTCATACATTTAATTCTTTTATTTTCCTCATTTCATTTAATTAGTTTTATTACTAACACACTGTACGCTCTCATTGTTGTTTTGAAAAATTTTACGGTTCATATCAGTAAAGATAGTTTAGTTGGTATTTTTGTTCATTTTGCTTTTTAATTTGTTACATACAGATATACATACATACATATTAGCATTAGCAAATTAGCTTAACAATCTAGTTTTAGTGTTATACTTACAGTTGTTTTTGTAATGCGAACTAATATTTGCATTTTGCCTTACAATTTATCTGCCTTTGACTGCTAAATACATATTTACAAAGTTTGCATTACATTGATATTCATTTTTATTTCATCTGATTTATTTATTTACAAAGATTATTTATTCTAAATTTATTTGTTTATTTATTTTTTTTTTTTATTCTATTAATTTTAACTTTGTTTTTGTGGTTCTTTTCCATGCTTTCATTTATTTTTATGTAAACTACTTTTGATTTATTTTCAGTTACAATTTTACGCTTTGAACAATCTTCATTCGAAATTACTGCTGCATTACTTTTGGGGTATATACGCTTTATTTGGAAGATATTTTTGATTTTCTTCATTTGCATTTCACATTTTTACAATTTTAAGCATATTTATTAGGTATTACTAGATATTAAGTATAATTGTTTGGGATTTATATAAAAAACTTTTATGCTAAAGAAAAGCAGGTAAGGGAGTGTTTATAAAGCGATTTCGAAAAAATTTAAATGAAAAAATCAAAAATGCTTTTTAAGACACAAATATCTGTATTTTGAACGTATATAAATAATATTTGTTAAGCATTCTTCTTCGCTGGACCACTAATATATTTCCACAAAAGGTATACTATATTGTAAATAATATAACACTGAAAGACTGAACTTAAATTTTAATTTTCGCGACCTTCAAAAAAACTTTTGAAGTAGATTCCTGCTATCAGCCTTTAGTTAAAGAGAAAGTTGCAAAGTTGTAAAATGGTACAAAGTACTTTAAATATGCAAATTAATACCAAACAAAATTTCACTGGTGTTGTCTGCCATTTTTATTAAAGTGGCGCTTTCTTATATGATTCTTATTATTTTTTGCAGCCAAATAAAGAACTGTTTAGAAAAGGATATGTTTTTTTTTCTGTTCAACATAATTGCTTTCATAAACCAAGAACTATTACAAAATTATATAAATTTAAATCTTAAACAATTCATAAGCGAGACTAGAAAAATCCTTTTACGACATAGCATACATAGCAAATACAACATTCATAAGCGCTCATTAAGCTTCAAATGCAATATAACATTCGTGCAAAACATACAAACTATTTTGGTTCTCACTCACTTATTATTATTTTTTTTTTTGTAATATAAAAACACCAAATGACGACAACTAAACGGCAAAGTTAACATTTGGACTCGTCATTGTTTTTTAGTTGAAATTTACAAAAATAATAAAAAAACTCGTTTGACATAAACAACACACATACATGTATACATATGATCTAGGGATGCCAATTTTTATACCTTTCATGAACATGAAATGGTATTATAACTTTGGTCCGATGTTTGTAAGTATGAGAAGAAGAAGAGATAGACCCACTATTAAGTATACCGAAATGATCAGGGCGATGAGGCGAGTTGATTTAGCCATGTCCGTCTGTCCGTCCGTCCGTCCGTCCGTCCGTCCGTCCGTCCGTCCGTCCGTCTGTTTGAACGCAAACTAGTCCCTCAGTTTTAGAGATATCTCGATGAAATTTTGCAAGCAGGCGCCATTTTGCATAGGATTAATCATTTGTCGGAACCAGCAAGATCGGACCGATACATGTCATAGCTCCCATACAATCGATTGTTCCGATAAATGGGTTTTGGCCTATAACTTTTGCAATTCAAAAGCTAGGAACGTAAAATTTTGCGTGTTTAGTACATATTGTATTTGTAACGTGTGTAGTGAAAATGACTCAGATCGGACCAACATGACATATAGCTCCCATATAATCGATAGTTTCGATAAATGGGTTTTGGGCTATCAATTTTGCAGTTTAAGAGCTAGGAACGTTAAACTTTGCAAGTTTGCTACATATTATATATGTAACATATGTAGGAAAAATCAGCCAGATCGGACCAACATAACGTATAGCTCCCATACAATCGATTGTTCCGATAAGTGTGGTTTGGCAATCATGAAAGGTATAAAGCCTTCGGCACAGCCGAAGACAGCCCTTTCCTTACTTGTTTTGTTTTATTTTTGAGGTTATTAATGTTTTTAGTTTTAATGCAGCTTTGCAAATATTATTATATTTTTTCGAATGAGTTTACGGTGTTTTGAAAACTGCCAGCTAATCTAAACTCAGTTGCATTTTTATTGGTGGAACACATTGAAGCTCGAAATATATGTATATTGGAGGTTAGATCTGTATATCAGAATTTTATCATTTCAAAACCAAAGCATTGATTTTGAAAATTCCCATAAAGCTTTTTAAAAACTTTGCAAGATACATAAGTACATAAGTGGAATTTAAGTTAGCATGTTTTTTTGGAGTAAACAACGTTCTATGTTGGACTAAAATCTCCAATACTATGAACTGTAAATGAGCTTTTAAATTAAGTTTCCCAATATTTTTATTTAAACACATTGTTGTCAAGGCATAACATTAATTATTTTTTAAAAAACCTCATCTAAGGGTTCAATAAGTTATTTGGCGCCCATCGTGAGGCTCGCAAAAAAAATAAATCGTGAGTAAAAAGACCTTAAAAGGAGAAAAAAGTATCCTTGGTCTAAAAAAGTCAGTGGAGCTTGAAAAAATTCACGAGTGAAATGAACATAAAAAATACAAGTATCCTTATTAAAGGGGAGAAAAAAATTTAAAAAATTAACTTGAGTTGAACAGTTCGCAAACCTAGAAGAACATCAACTTTACTGGCAGCAAAAAGGACAAGGAACCTGAATTTTTAAAATCAATTAAAAAGGAATTATAACCTCGAATTAAATTATAGAATAAATATTTATTATTTTAATTATATGTTGATTTAAGACAGAATTAAGTGGATTCATGAATAACAAATTTTATAATTTATTGTTTTTTTACTAGAAAATAATAATGAAGCCATGATAGCTAGACTCATAGCAGCAACTAACACTCAAAAAAGAAGTAAAAGAGTTGAAAATACATATCGAAAGACTAACGCAAACAAATAATATTGCGGAATATAGGGCGGAAACAATTGATCCCCAGATCGGATGCAACGAATCTTAAGAAATAATAATAATAAAATCGTTACCCGAATTTTCAGGAAAACAGAAAAGATATGTTAGCTGGAGAGAATCAGCTAGTACATAATACGATGAGTTTGTATGTTAGGGAAAGCCGAAGATACATATTTCGTTGCTCTGACAATTTTCCGAAATAAAATCACTCAAGAATCGAACGACATGCTGTTACGTATATACCTACGTACATACTAACCTATCATAACCATGTACACTCATTGATATGTATATACATAACAATGAGTGTACATGGTTATGATAGGTAAGTATGTACGTAGGTATATACGTAACAATGCTGTCAAAGTATGGGACAGTATTAAACTTCATTTGCAGAGAAAACAATGACATTTGCACTCATATTTGTGCTACCTGTCTTCGTTCAATTTAAAACCAATTTAACTGCATGCAAATACTTTGTTCCTGCTTTATACAAGGGGGGGGGGGCTGCAATACAAGTAGTTTAAATAATTTTTTTTTCTAATTTCTTAATCAGAAAATTTTAAATTTAGGGGTCGATCAATTCAAAATCACTCAACCCCGTAACAAAAGAGTGGCGATAATTTTTTCTTATGTCTTCAAATCAACATCTTATCATATCTTATATATAAAATTCTCGAGTCACAGTTTTTGAAATCATACTCCTCCGAAACGGCTTGACCGATTCTCATGAAATTTTGTGAGCATATTGAGTAGTTCTGAGAATCGACAAACATCTATTTTTCATTATTCAGGGAAGTGGACCAGGGACCAAAATATTCCAAACTTTTTTGTTTATGGTGCGATTTTCTTCAAATTTGGTACAAAGGTGCCACGCTAATTTTGTTAAAATATGGGTTTTCTTTGTTTCCGGGAAGTGGACCAGGGACCGAAATATTCCAAATTTTTTTATTTATCGTGCGATTTTTTCCCCAAATTTAGACAGAATAACGTCTGCCGGGTCCTTCTGGTATTTTAGTAAGAACTGCAATTTTTCTAGACACATTTTTGTCAAGTTATTCCAACCAATCTTGCATTCAAACCACGTTGGCCTATCTCTTCACTATTGACCGCAGCTCAAGCTATACAAAATTTCATTACATTTTCTACAACTTAGATTATTGATTTGTCTATTTACTTAACATTTGACATCCCTGCTCTATGTAACCACGCACTTGAAGGTGTGTTCATGTCACTTAATCTAGTAGTTCGTTAAGTTTATCAGCTAATTGGCGGAGTTGACAACACCCTGCCATTGGTAGCAATTATGTTGACTACAAATTTATTACTCCGCCATTTTATTTTCGCACTTAATGTTGTTTAATATTTACCTATTTATATATGCTTAATTACTAATATTGCTATACACGCGCTTCAAGTTCTTCGCTCTTTGCTAAAAAAAGAGAGCAAAGTCATATACACATACAAACAAAATGAATACAATAATTACATGTACTCAAGTGTAATTGTTTTATATATGGATTTGTATGTATAAATGGGTAGTTAAATTTGTTTTGCGACACGGCTCTTACACTATATTTACATACATACAGAGGCGTAATGGAGGGGTGGAGGAGGGGGGGGGGGGGGGTAAATGAAATCGTGCTCTTTAGCATTTTGTGTTTGTCAGTATGTACATATGTATCTAGTATGCATGTAGTACATCAGATCACATCACAACTATTTTAATTTTTAATTAATTATATCATTTTGTTTTAGCTTAATAAATTATGAATTAGCAAAATCCTAAATATACATACATACATACATAATAATAATATTTACTATTTACAGCATTTCTACTTCAGCACTGCCGCTTGCATACCAATGTGCGCCTTCCACCACCACCAACAACACTTTACACATGCAATGTTTGCGTATGCGCTGTCACCGTCGTTGGCATACCTTCCGCTAACGCTGTTGACTTTTTGGTTGTTGTTGCATGCGCCGCCGCTGCTAATTGTGCCACAGCTTCAGGTGTTTGACTTGGCAGTAATTCGGTATTGATAAGCACTTCTTTGTCTAGCTTTTTAGCGCTTGCGGGTATATGTTTGCGCGCTGCGGGTCTTAACACTATGTAAAGCATAATTAGCGCCAAGAAGAGCGTTACATAACCGAATACAACAAAATTGATTTCTTTCATTAGAAAATCGGTCATATTGAATTTCGGTGATTGCTCACCCACCAATCTGGTACGCAACACCGCATTATAATCAATTTCATTTTCTTTTTGTTGTTGTGTATATTTGGTATTTGTTGCGGTTGTTGACTTTGCTGTTGTTGTTGTGGTGGTAGATTTTGCTGAGCTAATACGATTACTGCTAGCTTCACTATTTGCGCTGCTACTACGCTCGCTTGTGGTGGTGGTACTACTAATACTGCTTCGACCGCCTGTTGCTGCAGCATTCGCATTTGGATTGTAGGGTGTAAGGAAATCTTTGGAACTGTCCTTTAGTATGCGCATGCGTGAATCAGTCTCGCTAGGATTTGCGCCAATATCAGCCGCGCCACCATACAAATGTGGCATCATACCCACCTTGTTGGCCATATTGCCCGTTTCCAACGTAATCGCTTGCATGCCCGTGACTGTGCTATCGCTTAGCTTATGCGTGTCGACGATGAGTTTGTATGAGCGTCTCATGCCACCGGTCTCCTGTGAACGAGAGTTGCAAGAGAGTGAAGAATTTAGTAAAATTACAAAACAATTGTGGATAACTAGTTGGGAAAAACAAAGTTGGTAGATCTTCATTAAAAAATGCTAATAATTGCAGCAATCTTTGTGGCAGCAATCAGTTGTGGTTTGGCATAAAAAGCACACCCAAAGCGATGCAGTACAGAAATGTGACGGGTTTTTCAAAACTATTCGGTATCGGTAATGAATTGTTTCGCCGGAAATTCCGATAAGATAGTTAAGAGTTATAGACGCTAGTCGTTAAAAATATCGACAGAAAAGTATGAAGTAAAATTATCGGTACAGTGGCGCAAGTCATGTTCTTAACTACACTAAAACATACGTTCTTTTTCGCTTAAAAACTAAGCCTTGAATCAGGGATGTTTCATTCAGTGATAAACAACATTTCAGCTATTCGATCAAACAACTAACCGTCACATCACCCATATCATACCCAAATTACCTCCGACTGACAGCTGAACAGTCAACAAACGAGGCAGAAAAATGCTTTTAAAAATGTTAACAAATTAATTTACAAAAGCAATGAAATGATGACGTCGAGCGCATGTCGAGCGCAGCCGCACTACACGCATGCCCACCAGGCTATATAACTGCATATGCCACACTAACACAAAAACATTTTCCTTGTTAACCAACACACAAACATACTTGTAGCATTTGCAACATGCCAATCGATCAATATATTTTTGTATTACCTTACTCGGGCGATGTTATTGCACGCTGTCAATTAGTTTACAAATATTAACAATAACTACAACAACGAAAATC
Organism: Sphenella marginata; assembly: GCA_951509765.1. Lineage (NCBI taxonomy): Eukaryota > Metazoa > Arthropoda > Insecta > Diptera > Tephritidae > Sphenella > Sphenella marginata. The sequence goes on along the minus strand of OX608081.1, from coordinate 11,232,145 downwards.
GTTGCAACAATTTGCGTCAGGAGTTCAGCTACACGTGCAACACGATGCCTAGGTATGTATGTAGCAAATCATTTATAATTGCGTGTCATGTCGGGGAACTGTGGATACACCACAAATCACATTGGTAGGTAAGTAAACACGCAATGCCAAATTGGTGAAGACATCAGATCAGAAGAAGTGAAGAAAGTCGATGTAATGGTTTGTGAGATAATCACATGGATGATTTAAGCGGTAATTAATACATACACGGTTAGGATTGATGATGGAGTAGTTATAGTTGCCAGATGATTGAAAAGTTCAATGACCTGAAAACTCGTTTCAATGGCTGACTGACAGCAAATGTATGGCAATATCTGTTCAACCCTTACCGCGTTCTATGCGTGAACCTGAAACGTGAAAAGTTTTGAGTATATTCCAAGTCTATATGGAAGAACGTTAGATCAAAACAAATCAGTGGACAGCTAATCAGCTATATGCCTGCTCCAGCACATTTTGAAAGAACTGTATAAATATATCAGCAAAGATCTGTAAAGCTCCAAAGCAAAGCTGAGTGTAAATGGATCTCACTTTAAGCCTTTCAAAAACGATCTTCGGATGATGATCAGTATCAATCAGCTACGGATATGAAGGTAGAAAATAGTATGAAGCGATCAATTGGGAACTGGTTAGGAACACCATTTACGAATGGTATATTATCTTAAAGCTTTTAAATCAACAATTTTCACACATAACTGCTGGGTTAATGGCTCACAGAAAAATCCAGCAAAAATTAAGCTCACCGAACTGCGTGTTTGAGTTAAAAAGCAACTCACGAGATCACAAGAGCTTTCAGCGTAACAAAAAACTGCAGCCTAGAGGGTAAAGCTACAACAATGGACCATGTGTGTACTTTTTATGCTGCTAACATGTTAGCTGGTGGCAAAATCTGCAAATGAAATAATGATCGCATGTGATCATGCGATCTTTTGTGTATTTTTACAGCTCACAAAACTAAGCAAAAGTAAAGTAAACGAGCATTAAAAACTATTGAACACTGAAAGCTGCATAGCTGGCGCGCTAAACCTTGTATGTATGTGTGTATGTATGTGATGCTGTGCGGCAATTGTCAACAGCTATGTTGCAATGATGTAATTAGACAATTAGTGTGGCTTTCACACCCGGTCGGCAGTTGCTTGCAAGTCATAAAGCTAACGAGTAAAAAAAAACTATGCAACATGAGCATGTGCAATAGATACATATATGCACTAAGAAGCACGTACATATATGTCTGTATGTATGGATGTGAGTTAGCCGCAGCGCCTGCATGGCAATTAAGTGGCGGCAGCATAAATGTTGCAAGACAATGCACATAGTGTTGCAACAACCAGTTGTGTGGTGCAGCAGTGGTGCGCAATAGCTGCGCGATGCTCATCATCTTTAGGCACGATAACAGTAGGTATTATGATGCACTACAGTGGCAATCAACAACAAACCAAAGCAATGAAGCTTTAGCTAATACATATACAACTTGAGTTGATGAAGTTACCAACAGCCATTGCACAGATACCAACAACTGCAAAATCTTCATTTTTTATATTGCTCATGATTTTTGTATTTGTTTTTCTACTTTTGGCAGATTATCTCTTTCACATTTACTTACCTTATGCTTGCACGTAACTTGTACGTGATATATTGTATCTGGCCAAAGGGATAATTCAACAGTAGAACTATCAGTCAATAGATTGCCCATTAGACCGCCTCCGGAGACCTCCCAAGTGACCAAACACTGTTTGGATGCATTCGTAATAGCTTGATCCCATGCAACTGTTGTAAGCACAAGCGAACCTTGACGCAATGCTGAATTGATGTTGAGCGGAAAGGGACCCAATTGTTGATCGCAATTGTTCCAGCACTGCAAAAGAGAAGAAGAAGGCAGACAAAAAGTTAGTAAATGAAAATAAATACAGGGAATAAAACGAAAATATCTTACAATTTAAAGCTAACTTAATAAAAGGGGTAAGGGTAGTTATGTATACGGCTGTGCTGTGCGAGTTATATACCCGTCATGAATGAAAGTTTAAAAATAATTAAAGTTTATTAAAAAGCTTACAATAAGCTTACAAAAGTAAGCAGGTTAACTATGTAGAAGAATTTGTTATTGACGACTCAATTGCGCTTTTGTTGCAAAGTTTATTTTGAATGCGCGCTTTTTAGATTTATGTTGAACAACTTTTTTTTTATTAAAAAAAAAATATTTAAAATGTAAAAAAAAAACAAAAATTTGTGTGCTCTTTCTAATTCTAAACAAGTATTCATATATCAAGCTGGCTATTAAAAGTTAAAAAAAAATCTGGAAAGCATCGCGGGAGCTGACAGGTGTCTACCGACTGTATATGGAAGTTGTTGAGCGTCTGTCGGTGCCCCTTTGGACCAAATCGTCAACGTCTGTGAAAAGTGGCTGAGAATTTAGTCGGTTCCGCGTCGCGAAATAATCGAATAAGTTCGGGACACCGCAATTAATTTGCAAGGGCGCGTTCACATTCTCTTATAATCTTCTATGTATGTAGCCAATGATTGCGTTGTCCTCTGGCGGAGAAAAGAGCTTCAAGGTGCAGTTAAAAAACAGCAGCAGGGGTAGGAAAGCGCCCTGTGTAATCACTGGCTTAATTTTGTGTGGTTCTCAATGACTTTTCATAGTTAAATTGTGAAGACTACAGACGATTGCGGACCATTTAATTCTCTGACGATCGAACGTTTGAGACTATGAACCCGCATGGAATCCGATAAAACGAAACAAAAGTGAAGTATGCAACTTAAAAAGAAAGAATGAAAGAGACAGACAGCCATATCTGTTCCGAACGTGAAGGGTATACAAATGCTACAATTTAAATTTTACCTATCAAAAGCAACAACACAATTTCGGCAGATTGCGATCGTCTGCAAAAAGTTCAGTACCAAAGACTACGAAGCAGTCAACGGCAAAAGTGAAGGAGAAGCACAATAAACAAACTCTTTTAGTAAGAGATCAAGAACCAAAAGGCATATTTGAGCGCTTTGACTTATCGCTACAACGGAGGAGGAGCACTCAACATTAGCGTGTGTGTTTGTTGTATATCGAGTTGTAATTGAAATTAATTTGTGGCATGTTTGTTGGTTTTTGCGGTTAAATGACTGAAACTTGAACGACATGAAACGTTGATTGTTTGTACATATATATATGTATATAAGTAGTATATATGTATGTAGGCAGGCATGTAGATGTATTAGGTTGCTTTTGCGATTGCATAGCAATTGAAGCAAAGTCAAAGTTCAACTGCAGCGCAATAGCATTTAACCCGTTTTAACTCATTTTATGCAAATTACCATTGACTGCATGTAGCACGACCGATTTGCGGCACCATGACGACTACGCGTCGACGGGGGCAGACAATAAAAAAATACACAAAGATGCGTTCGTGGTGATAAGTATTGCAAGCACAAGAGGAACGTAGTAACAAATATTTTTAAATGCCTGTTTGTTTGCCTGCCTACCTGTGCGCGTTGTGGCGCATACGCAGCAGCAGCAGCAACATATTTGCCACACACACACTCGCATTCACACGCAGGCAATGAGGCATGCAAGAAGAAATTATGATAAACTTTTTAACTTTCTGCGCGAGACAATAGTTGGTAATCAACAAAAAACAACAACAACAACAAAAACTTAGTAAAATTAGCTTTTATGTTGTTTGCACAACCAAATAAGGCTAAGCGTGCGGCTGATGAGGTTGCAACACGACGCAGATAAAAATGTTGCAACAAAAAAAAAAAAAAAAAAAAAAAGATTTTCATTATTTTCGCAAAAGAAAATTTTTGTTTACTGCTTTCGCTTCATCAACAGCAAACAATCTTTATTAGTTTGTCATGCCAGAGAGCGCAAAAGCAAAAGGCGTATTAAAAAGTAGCAAAAAGTAGCAAAAAGTAGTATTTAGCTGATGTTGCATGCAATGAGATTTGTAGGCGTTGCAATCTCTGTTGCACAGTAGCATTTGCTTTGAAATTGGGTGGTGGTAACTTGCCTACTGCTTACCTGTTGCGCTAGCGTAAATATGTTTGAGCGCTGTCGTGGTGCACTTTACTATTTGCTACTTGTATTTTCGGCAGCTTGTTGTTGCTGCAGATAAGATAAGCACGCTCAAGCAGTTTAACAACTTGCCACATGCTGTTGTTGGTAGCAAAGATTTCGTTTTTAATAATTTCTAATTTGTAGCAAACAGTGCATGCAACAAATAGTTTGAGTGCTCTTTGCTGAAGTTTGATAGTTTGATACATAGAAAAACTTCCATTACAGCTTCAATTATATTTGATTAGATTTTGTGTGATGTGATTTTGTGAGATTGTGTTGGCTCGAGTATGCAACTGGCTTCTGTTTGATAAAATTCAATTTCGGTAAAGAGAAAAGAAGCAACCAGGAAGCGAATATTCGCTATATACCCAGAAGTCTATGAAATATGTGGGCGTGCTTGTTTTGGCAAAGGAAAAAAGATTAATTCGAAATATCTCCAGATCATATGGCCAGATTGTGTGTGTAAACCACTCCGGCTACTTTATTTAGTAAAATTTTGGTGATAAAAAAAGCAAACTGAACAGAAAATATTCTAGTAAAATCTAGACTTTATCTAGATCCTTATCAGATTTTCGTACAATAGACAATTCTGCCTTGCTCCACGTCTCTGGTATAGAAAATGCATGATTCCCAATTTAGGAGCAATTTATTTATTTATTCTGTAAAAGGCCTGAGTGGCTTTACACAGGTTCTGTCTTGATTGCTAAATCTAGCAGGGTAGTACGGGGTGGGCTTTCCGATTTACGGCAATATTCCATAAAAACTATCGAGGTTCCATACAGGACCTTCCTAGTGTTTCTAAAATTATTAAAATCATCTGATATTTTATTTTCATTGGCATTGCTTTGGAAAAACTAGGCAGTACTTGTTGTTGTTGTTGTTTTACGAAAATTGAAAATTTTCCAATTACATTTCCAATTTCTTTCAAAGCCTATTACTCTTGAAATTACAATTCCACAAAGTAATTTCTTTCTATTCCTTGTAATCAATTCCTTGTAATTGAGCCTAAAAAAAAGAGCATTACTTTTGGTAATTTTTTTTGAGGAATTGCAATGCAATCAATTCCTTTTCGGTGGAGCAAAGTAATTGATTACATTTTTCAATTACTGAGGAATGTAATTGTAATTGTAATGTAATTGATTTTACCCAGCTCTGATTACTACCCAGGCCATGTGGCATAAACCTTTAAAAACTAAATAGGGTGTGGGTAATATTTTTAAACGAGAAAACCTTGGGTGTCCCAGATAAAATTTATTACATCTTCTAACCAGAATACCCGATTTTAAAATGCCAAGATCTCGTGATTATTGGAAGGAAGTTTCACACAGAGTGTGGTCATTAGCCAGTTAGTGTGCGCAGTGCTACAAACATAATTGCTAGGACTACGGGGTATGAAGGGAAAAAGATAAAAATTTCCTTGCAGAGTTTGGCAAAGTGTTGCATACCCATGTGCTCTTTTTTGTTTTGCCTACACTCAGACTCAGAATGTGATATGTAAAGCCACTGTGTGGCAAGTAGCTACACACAATATATACACTTTAAAGTAACTTGCAACATGACAACGCAATTTAACTATACTTGAGCGCGTAGATTGGTTAAAATTGACGTTGCCTTAAAATTTTGTTGCAACTTTCAGTGATAGCAATTTTTTTTTTGTTTTTGTTTTATTTCAAAAGCAAAACATCAACATCCAATATGCAACTAAGATACTTTATAAGAGAGTATGTGTTGCATAAATGCATGAGTAACACGTAGCAAGTAGCATAGAGGTGTTCATGAGCATGTGTGTGTGTGTGTGTGCAGCAATACATGCAAATATGCGGCAGCTGTTGCTACTCAAAATTTCTGACAACTAGGAATTTAATATGTTATGAAAATTTTTGCTACTGGCATGTATGTTACACATACATACAACGAGTTTGCTTGCGAACTTGTAAAATTTCTTATGAAAATCAAAGCAGCAAAAAGGTGCAAGACAAGACACACACACACATACAAGCGCATACAAAGCATTCTCATGTTACAAAACTTTTGCTTCACATTTTCCAGCATGTAACAAAAGTTCTATTACATTTTGTACGTTTTTCCACTGCAAAGGCTGGGCGTCAAAGTACAAGTTCTAGGTTATTTTGCATCTTAGCGGCGGCAATGTGCCAACCAACACATAAGCAAGTGCATGTGTAGCTGCTACACTTACAAAAACACATATGTATGTATGTGCTTCAACGCCACAAAGTATGCAATGCTTATACAACTCATACGCATAAATATTTTAACAGCTTATTGAGCGCTCAAGTACGTGCAAAAGTAAGAGAAGTAGCAGCAACAAAAAAAAAAAAACAACAAGAAGTGGCGGTTGAGGTGAAAGCGCCAAGTAATAGAAAAAGTATTTATGTCCTCATACAAATAGTGAAAAATCCTTTAACACGTTGGCTGCCAATGTATCACTGGTGATCATTTCAAAAACCTACCCCCAGGTGCCAATGTATCACCAGTGATCACGCTAGGCCCTAAATTTTGGGTTCTGGGGCCCTAACGGAAGGAGTTTTGGGAAAAATTAAAGTTTATTTTAAAAGAAAAAATATTTTATTTCATAGTATAATACAAAGTTTTGAAATAATACGAAATTAAAAATGAGAAAATTCAAATCAAATGGGAACATGTTTTTTTGCTTGGCACCTGGGGGTAGATTTTTTTTGTGATCACCGGTGATACGTGGCAGCCAACGTGTTAAAGTGCAAATTTTTTCGCTGCTCTGAGGGAGAAGCATGGTGCAAGTTAATAATCTCGCGCGCCTGTAAGGTGCGGGGGGGAGTGTATGTTGCTGTTGCTATAAATATGCATATTTAGTAAATGCGCTGCTCAAATTTCTGCATCAAAAAGTCAAATATTTTTGTAGGTGTTAACCGCAGCCAGAATATTTTTTGGAATTGTAAGTTGTGCGCATAATTTAAGTTAACCAACCAGCTTTGCTATTGCCGGAAGTGTGTATATGTTGGTGATATGTTGGTGCTGTTGCATGAATATTAGCTACCTAGTATTGCATGGATATTATGTATGCATTTTATGGCATGAAACACATGCGCTTGAAGGCTATGCGCATTTTGGGATTTTCGCGAAAAAAAAAAATTGGCAAAGAAACAACCAAACATTTCATTTGTTACTTTATTAGCACTTGAGTTATAGATGAAAGCAAGTTTCTGATTTGAATTAAAAATTTTAACAAATTATGATTAGGAAAGCAGCATATTCCAAGAAACTTCCTATACACAAATGTACAGCGAAGTAGTTTTTTTGTCTTCTCACTAGCACTGTATACATACATACATATAGCGAAAACAATATATTTCCTTGCTGTGATAGGGTTCCCAGATTTTAAGTTGAGGATTTAGTAATACATTGGTGGTATTTGCATTTAGTTCTAGTCAGCAAACTTAGAGTGATGCGCGTACAAACATACAGATAGACAGACAAAAATGCGAAACAGTGTTGCTGTGGTACTTTTACTCTAATGAAAACGTCTTTTCTGTACTTTTCTTGCATTTCTTTTCTTCTTGATGTCTAAAATATATGTACTTTAAGGCGCCTCACGCTCCATGCAAAAAAAATTGGACACCCTGTTTCCATCGGAATTATAAACTTCAATGTATTTTAAGATCTTGGTCAAAATAGTTCGAAAAAATATTAAGATTTACCGGAGCTAAACCGCGTTAAAAAAACGCTAAAAATATCCTTTTTTTATGTATAAAAGGACTATCATAAAATATTTTTTAATAAAAAGCACCTGAGATGATGAATTAGCTGGAGTACAAAAGGTAAGCATAAAAAAGTTTGAAAATTTTATCAACGCAATCCAAATATTTCGAGGGGTAGGTTTGTGGAAAACTTTAATAACTCAGCCAATTATTGACGGATTTGGACGACTAGGATATCAGTTGAAAGGTATTTTCAAGACGTTGCCATTTCTGCGAAATTTAACCCTTTTTGGTCCAATTTTAAAGATTGCAAATATTAGCTCACAGGTATACAATAATAGTATTGATAAAATTTTTAAACTTTTTTATGCTTACCTTTAGCACTCTATCATCTTAGATGCTTTTTATTAAAAAATATTTTTTCATACTCCTCTTATACATAAAAAACGATATTTTTAGCGTTTTTTTAACGCGGTTTAGCTCCGGTAAATTTTAATATTTTTTCGAAATATTTTGGGGGGAGTCCTTAGAAACGAGTGAATTTTGAAATTCCGGTGGAAACAGTGCAACTTTTTTTGGCGAGGCACCTTAATATATGTACTTGCTTTCGTCCGTCACAAGTTTTTGCAAAACCTAAAGAAGTATACATACATATATCATACCAACTCATTTTTGCTGCTCTGTTTAAAGAGTTTTGTGATAATTCGTATTTCAAATATAACTAATATTTAACTACTTCTTCAATTCTAATTAAAAGTATATTTTTTTTTTTTTAGTTTTTGTTTAATCGCGCAGTTTTTCTTTAGAGCTGCGCTTAATCGTGATTAAAATTTGCTCTCTTTGCTAATTCTAGTAACCATACAAGCCTTTCATTTCTTATTTAAATTCTTATTACATTGTTGTTTTTTAACTACCGTTTTAATTTCCTTTTTATGCTCAACCTTTTCGCACTTTTGCATTTTCATTTCCGCAACAAATCTCCACAGACCTGCCACACTTACACGCCAATGCGGTTGCTTTACTATTTACACGAATTTTGCATAGTCAAAAATTTTAAACAAAGTGCATAATGCATAATTTATGCAAAAAAAAAAAAAAAAATACAAAAAAGTATGCGTAACGAAGAGAGTATGAATGAAAAGCGCAGTAAAAAAAGAATGAGAATTCAAATATGTATGAGAAGCACACACGGAAAGGTGCAAATATAAATGGAATAGCAAGCGGTAAGCCAAGCATGGTGCCGAATGCAAATTGGCAGCCAAGTGTTGCCCTAGAATAGCAGAAAAACTAGCTATTTATATGTATAAATGTACATATGTATGGGTGTGTTTTTTATTTAAAATAGCCAAGTTTATTTTTTCTAGTTTCTTTCTCTTGCATTCATTACTTTTTACAGTGCAATTAGTAGCCACACAAAACCCATACCTGTTTTGCAGAAGAATTTTTTTTAGGACAAACAGGCGTCACAATTTAGATTGTTCATTAGCAGGAATAGGGATTTACTTGATTCCTTAACAACATAAAATATTAGAATATTAGTAAAACTAACAGCAACCATAAATTACCAAAAAAATTTTTAGAGCGCTGCGAATCAGAACGGAATATTTGAGGGTCCTCAGAAATAATCCTACAGAATATTTTCAGCTACAAGCGCGAAATTTTTTAATCCAAAAACGACAAGGTATTCTTTCAAAATTGTTCGATACAGGGCGCTTTCGAGCTGACTTTAAACAGTGCCAACATGAAAAATTTATGCCAGCAATTTTTGACAAGTTTCTCTTAAAAAAGGCGATATAGCTTAACGCTCTAAAAACTAATACAATTGAACCTAACACGCTATGTCTAGCATCTTTGACGTGGATCGGCAGTTAAAGTCTCAAAGGTTCTTTCACCACCATTAATCTTCAACTGTTCTCAAAATGAATAGAGCAAACAAAATTATTTTTTTTTTTTTGCTAACGCGCCTTGAGCGGGTGCGTAAAAAAACGTTGCTGTTCATTCTGGTTTAGGTGGTATAGAGTTGTGCTGATATTACCAAGGAACTTTTATATTAGAATACATCATCTTATCAGATTTAAATATCATCCCTTTTAAGGTGGAATGAGTCTCACTAAACTAGATAACAGTAATTATTTAAAAATTTTGTCAAAGTTACCAGTTATTTATCAGAGCTAAGAATTGCATTACAATTACAATTACATTCCTTAGAAATTGGGAAAAGTAACCGATTCCTTTGCCTCACATAAAAGGAATTAATTACATTACAACTTCTCAGGAAAGAAAAACGAAATTACCAAAAGTAATTTCTTCGTCTTGAGGCGCAATTAAATGTAATTTTTTTTTGGTAATTCATTTCTCAGTATTTGCTTTCGCAGTACTTTCAAAAGGAATTGAAAATGTAGTTAAAATTTTTCCAATTACATTATTTTGAAGAATTGAACTGTAATCAATTTCTTTGCCACAAACCAAACTTGTAATTGGGAACTGAGGTTAATTTGATTGTGAGAGTAATGATTACTTTCCAGCTCTGCTATTTATGTAATAAATATATATGTATCAATAATATTATATTATCCGTATATATGTAGGTTATAATTTAAATAAAAATAAATAAATTGTATAATACAACTACTACATAAAAAGTCTTAGCGCCATTCAGCCCCTTCTAACTGTTCGCCAAATTGTTTTATAAGCCATCCTTATGTCCAGATTAGTAAAAGCATTAAATATACATACATATGTATGTATATGAATAAAGCACTAAAGTAGTAAAGCTATATAACTTGTAAGCATGTTTGTCTTAAATAAAAGCTTTGTTTATAAGTATTTGTAATAAAAGTTGTAAGTTAGTTCGCACTCACCAGAAAACTGAACGCTTCTGGGATATAACTATTGATATTAGGTGGTGTGATGCACATCTGTAACGTAAAAAAGAAGAAAAAGAAAGTGATTTTGAAGTGATTTCATTTTCTCTTTTCTTTTGTTTATTTTAAATGAGAGATAGTCGTTGTTTGTAATATGTATTTTAATGATATATGACATTTTATTTATTTATTGATTAATTTTTCTAAATTTGTGTGCAAATATTATTTTTCAATTATTTAATGGATTTTTGTGTGCAAACAAAAAATAAAAGTGTATGAATGTATGTGTGCAACACAAGAGAAAGTTGGCGAGCAAAACAAGCAAGTAATTAAATAAATAAAAAATGAATTTAAATTTATTACAATTTTCTCAATTGAAAAGGAAAAGCATTCGAATTTAGTGCGAGAGCAAAATTATTGTTTTTGGAATTTGACATTTTACTAAGTGAGGGAGTTTTATGGCTGGTAAAGGGTTAAGGTGGCGACATGCATTATACTTAATTAAAATTAAAATAATGTGTAAATATGTAGGCAAATCAAGGAATGCAACCGAAACCGTTTAATTTTTTATAACTTTGGTTTTTCGAAATATTAACCCTAAAAATACGGTTTGAATCCGTACCGAAAACTTTACAAACTTAAACCTTCACTTGCTCGCATCATTTAAAACACAAAACATTGATTTCATTCCTTGATTTTAATAGCTTTTTTAATACTAGCAGCAGTATGGTTTTTTTTTTTTAAATGTTCAGGTTAACATGCTGTAAGGATTAACCATTCACGTCACTCCATTTACACATTTTCTAACAAATATTTAGACAGCTTATTTACATTAAACATAAAATATTAACAATACTTAAAGTGTGTATATACATACATAAATTATTTTTATAAACGTTTCAATATAATTTACATTATGCATTTTGCTTAAATTTTTTTGTATTTGCCAACTTGTTTTTGTTTGTTTTCATAGTATTTTCTTTTTTTTCAAACATATCTAATGTCAACATTGTAAAACATGCAGCGTGACTTGTCAACACTTGTAAGATAAACATCAACAACATGTTTTAGCAAAAAATAAAATGATGAGATTTTTTTAGCTGATGGTTTTATATTTCAGATGCTGTTTGAAAGTAATTGAAGGTATTGAACAGGACGCAAAGTGTTAAAAGTGACTGAAGTCCATGGAAATTTAAAGTTAAACTAAAAATGCAGTGGTATGGATAGATGGTTGGATGGGTGGATGGGTGATGCATGTTGATTACTAAAAAGTAAAACTCATCTATACCCTGTAAAAAACTGAAACACTTATCCTTATTCATATAAAAAACGGTGTGCCAATTTATATGGCGATGTTCGCTGATTGGATCACCTAATCCAAATGGGAGTACTTCATTAGTTTACTTTGGAATACACTATAGACCACCTAAGTATATGAGAGCACTCTGAAGCTACTCCCATTGCATTACTCCATGAAGTATTCAACAACATTCGACATACAAACTACCCACAAATAGTTAGTATTAACTCCTAAGTTGACCCCCTCATACAAAAATCTTTTCCTTAATTAACAGCACGAATTTGCTATTGTTCAGCGTTACTCAATGTGTTTAGCTCGTATTATAATGTACACATTCATTGATATGTAGGATTTTGCGAATATGGGTATCAGTATTTTTGTGCTCAACTTCTGTTTGGCGCTGTAATTTGTTGCTTGCTTTTGTTTTGCTTAATTATTGGTCTACTATGCAGCTAAAACAAAACCAAATATGCATAAAATGTGTGTAAAATATATGTGTATGTATGAATATATGTATTAATATTTAGTTAGCATTTGTATGGGCAGGCAGGTCCGTTAAAGTCAGTTCATGCATCACACCACCCAATTAAGGTATGTTTAACAAATACTTCCTCATTAAATATATATATAAACGGGTATGTACGAGGATATGTATATACAAAGCTAAATATTAATTTAAATAAGTACATATAATCTAAAATATTGTATGCTTACATATACATATATGCATAAATGTACATATGTGGCATATCAGATCCGAAAATTTTTTGGTTTGGAAAAATTTGGTTTTTATTTAAAGTATATACCTATGTATGTTTTCGTTCAATATTTCAGGTGTAGGTATTTATATTTCAAATTTAGCTAATTACTTTTCGACTAATATTATTTTCATACAACAACATTGCTCCTATTGTATATACAGTGGCCGACAAAACTATGTATACCCCCTTTTTTGTATGTTTTCACCAACTTCGGCTTCAGAAAATTAATTTTAACTATTTTCCTGTAAGAGAACTTATCAAGATCTAATACAAAAACTATAAATTATATTTTAAGTATGTATGGGAAATTCCCAAAAATTAGACAAATTTTCATTAAAATTTTCAACTTTTTTCTCAGAATTTTTAGAATTTTTTTGAAAATGCAGATTTGTAGCGCATTCAATTTTAGTGTCTGTAAGAAATTTTCCTGATTTTTTGCGATTTTTTTTCTGAAGAGCTTTTATGTTTTTCTTTATTTTTTAATAATTATTTTTAATTTAAAAAAAGTTTTTTAGAAATATAAAGCAAATGTTATAATGTTGTTCCGATGCGCGATCAAAACATGTTACACTGTCTATTTTTTATTTTATTTTCGCAAACGTTTCTAGAATCTTCAATTAGTCAGCCACAGCATTCTCAAACAAAAATGGCGTCTCTTTACAAGTAAATTTTCAAAGATTGGAAAAATCACATTCGTATATATTAGAGTAAGAACTTTACATATGTCAGTAGGTCGTGTAATATTTAACAATGTAAAGTTTAATTTATGTTGTACCCTAATAAATATGTATGCAAAATTGATCATTTGAATTTGTATATGATTTATGTAGATTAAAATTACTATGAATAAGAGTGATAATGAATATGCATATAATGAGTATGCTTAGTCCTTATAAATATATGCATATACATATGTATGTATGTATGTATGTATGTATTAAAGTATATGTAAGTGTGAAGCTGTATGAATTTAGAGCATATTTGACAATTTATGCATGACAATGATTAATGACAATTAAAGATACAACTCAGAAATGGTAAAAGCTAACTAAGTTAGGGTAATGAGTAAATAAGCGCTTAATGAAGCGAGAAATGATGAACTGACTTTTGAGCTGATTAACTCAATTCAGAACGAGGAACCGTATAATTGTTGGTTTACTTAAAGTGGCAATTATGGAAAGTGGGATTTGTGTTATTGTATGACCTCAGAAGACAAGTTTTTGTGTGTGGCTATTGTAAGATAATTCGAGTGTTGTTTAAATAGTTAAATATGTGCATTTCATATGATGACAAACAAGTGCTTACAGTTGTGCATTTGTATGATTTGTGTTTGTCAAATGAAACTAAAGATGCAAACTGTGTTCACTAACCTACTTTTGTTAATAAATTTTAAATTTTTACTAAGCGTCTATATATGTATGTATATTTAAAAATTTATCGTCAGTTATAGTAAATTCATTGAAGCATAAAAGTTTTGTTGTAAAGTAATGTATCGAAAGAAAATTAACCCTTTTGTGTGGCTTTTTGTAAACAATTGATTGATTCATAAAAAGTTGAGTTTTAGTAGATAAAATGTTATTTTAATTCTTTTTGTTGCTCTTTCTTTTACTAATTTCAAGTCTAAAAAATTTCGGGATTATAAAGTTCTTTCGAACTGCAATACCGACCAGACTTACATGCATATTAGTTTTAAGAAGAATGAAAAAAAAAACATTAGATTGATTAAAATCAAGGAAAGCAAATTCTTTTTCAAAAAACTAACTCAAAACAAACCACAAATCTTTTGTGATTGATGAGCACTTAAGCATCAAAAATATTATAAAATTTCACAACAACCCTGCAGTAAAATTACTAAACAGTCTACAAAAAAGAAACAGTCTTGAGCTACATACTTTGTGACTCGTTCTGTACCGGTTACAAAATTGGTAGGTAAGAGACACTTTGCTATATAGGATATGGATAATATAATATAATATCAGCCACAACCAAAACTACGCCTAAACTAACAGAAATGAAGCTGCTGAGAAGTAGCCACAGTGAAGCTAACTTAAAACTGTGCGAATGGGAAGCGGTTCAGAACTTGTAGCCAAATAATGCGCTGGGCGATAATTGCCAAAGACATCGGCGTGTAAAAGTGGACTATTGAAAGCATTGAACTAGTACTGTCATCAAATAGATTAGCTTTAGGATACTTCTTAGTTCTATTACAATTCTCTGCAGCGAAAATGCAGGCCACACACAATTTAATTTATTTGAAAATATTCTCTCTCATAAAAGGAAACAAGTAGATGCGCATGAAGAATTTCCAAGAATATCAAATGTCAACAGAGATTTTATGTCAAACATATCTTAAAAATTTGTTCACTTTTTTGTCATTGTCCTAGCTATGTACATACATATGTACATAGTTTGTTGTTGCACATGCCATGAATACTACACCAAGTGCTAAGTAAATGTCGAGTGCTTTTACATGTAGAAAATTACAGTGGATTTGATTTTACTGGCGCATTTACAAGTGGCGCTCTCAAATGGATAACAAAAACAAAGCAAACTAAAAAGGATATGCATAAGTTGTTTTGGGGCAAGGCAGTTGGAAAAATATTTTACATACACATGCAGTTGCATAGGTATATATATAAGTAATCCTATGAACTAAGCACAAAGTAATTGAAGGCGACAACTAAATTTAAATTTATGAACACTTATAGCAACACCAACCCACGGTGCATATCGAGAACATTTTCAACAATTTATAATATGATGTTTTCATGTTTTTTTGGCCTATTTTTCAATTTCAATTCAAGATTCTTATTATTGTAGTCATACATATGTATATATACATAGGTATGTAAGTATGTACATATATAAAAAATGTGATTGTCCTTATTTGTGCTGTTCTCATTGGAATTACCACAATTTGAATCAAGCCAGTGAGTCTCACTCAGTCTATGGGGAGTAATTTTCTGTATGAGTGGAAATAGAAGTCATGACATGAAATTTTAATTAAGTGCTTGTATGTTCTTCATTCACTATTGCTTACACACACACATATAAGAAGAATCACACATGTTTGTTTGTTTGTTTATGGCATAAAATTTAAAGCACAAAGCGATTTTAGTATAGAATGATTGCTCACAGATGCTTTGTGTTTGCTAGAAAGATTGCTAGGCGTCTAAAGTAGGCCAAAAAATTTGTTCGACTCAATTGTTATTTAGCAAAACATACGCTGCAAAAAATCGTGCGAGTGATCTTTAAAGAGAGTGATGCACAATCAATACCTTTCGTCTTAGGTAGGTGATAACTATTCCGCAATTAGCATAGTTAGGATAGTCCAATTTTCATTTGTCGAATCTACTTAGATGTAATGAAATTAGACTTGTGACATTAGGAGCATCTTCTTTTCAACTAATTGCTGTCATTTTTCGCAGTGTATTAATTAACATGTATGGATGTGTTTCAACGTTAAAAGAGGTCAATGGTATGTATTTATAATAAAGTCTCTATAAACTTCAAAGAATTATTTAATTGCTTGCTAAATCACTGTTAATTACATTGATTATAATTTTAATTGTATAACCAAATAAAGTTTGACAAGTTTTCGGTGTAGACGGTTAGGTGCCGTGCTGAGAATCACTGAGTTTACAACTGGGATTTTCTAGCTCAAATAATATTTTCGTAGAAAATAGACTGCTCCTAGTTGGGAAAATTGCAGGAGCAGGGAGAACTTAATTTTTAAATATGCGGCTTTCACCACTAGACTCTTGCCTATCGTATATAATCTATCATGTGGGAAGATATTTAAAATATTTTGACTTAACAATTTCTAAAAAAAATTTGGCAATAACTTGCTTGATTTCTTTTGAACTAGTTTGAGGCTGGTATACCGTGATACGAATGACGATTATTGAAGGAAATGCACCGCTGGAATATCCCATCCAGACGAAGGCGTAGGTTGCGCTTAGTTCAAACAGACCACGCTCCCCGTATATCATATCTTAGTAGGTAAGATGACGTTATATTGATAGTCAAATGATCAATGGCAGCACAACAAAAACAAAAACAACACAAAAAATTATTTATTACTTTAAACTATTTTCTCGATTGCTAACATAACAGCGCGTTGTAAGTTGAAGTTGTAACATTATTTTTGTTTCTCAAGTGCTGCTATTTGTTGTTGTTTTTCTTACACTTAAGCAGAGCATTTGCATTTTGTTTGCTTTATGCGATGGCGGTGGCATCACCAGATGCCACACCTTGAAATTCAAAAAAGAAAAAAAAAAAACGCTCAATAAAACCATACAACGAGTTGGCAGCTATCAATCGAGATTGCTTAAACGCATACTCACATGGTTCCTACTGCCTAATCAAATATGTCTGCCTTCTAAATACACATCGATACATATTTGTGTAAGTCAGTTTGTACTTTGCAGCTTCATTTGATGTGTTTGTCTTGTCTTCTCTCACTACGTGTGGGTATTTAACAGAATGTGTTTATTAGTTCTATGCTTCATTTCAAGAAAAGAAATTATTCGATTTTTATTTGCTCTTACAACATAGTGCTTTTGGTGTGCCACATGCGTGCAGGATCAATAAATATGTCGAACCAAATTGACATTAGTGTGTTGAAAGATGTGTTCACATGCATTTGTTTCAATATTTGGGCATTTTGTACTTAGCGTGCTCAGAATGGTTGTTTGCTTGACGAAAAGTGCCACCAACTGTTTATCAAATACTTAAGTCTTTTGACTGGTATTTGTGTATTTTGCGGTTGCATGCCACATTGCCGCTGAGTGATGCGTTTAAAGTGAGCGTGAGGGTGATGGAGCGTGTGTGAAGCGGGAGGCCTCTTCTGGTTGGATTGTTTTTTTCCAAAAATGTTTAGGCATACGCAAGTTTCCCTCATACTATAGAAATCAGCAGATATAAATAATTTCTCCAGAAAAGAGAGAGGCAAAACTAGAAAATTTTCCCTAGAGAACATTTTATTTACTTTGATTTGTGTAAATTTTCTTTCATTGATTTTATTTTATTCTAATTTTTTTAATTTAATTTAATTTCGTTTTTTATTTTATTGCATTTAATTTAATTTAATTTTTTTTTATTTTATTTTAATTTATTTTATTTTATTTTATTTTATTTCATTTTATTTTATTTTATTTTATTTTATTTTATTTTATTTTATTTTATTTTATTTTATTTTATTTTATTTTATTTTTATTTATTTAATTTTTTTTTAATTTAATTTAATTTTATTTTTTTACCCTAACTTACTTAGAAAATCAATTCACTCTATTATTAATTACTTCTATAAGTTTGGTTTTAAGTTTATTTATCTAATCTGCTTGTTTATCAAAGTTTAACACTTGATTCTCCACATTTAGATTAAGCAATTTTACTTGCTTCGCGGTTCTCACTTCATGAATATTCTCAGCTCAGCGATCTCAACACTTCTAATTATTTTCTAATTACATTTGTGCATATGGTATGCATAAGTACACCGGATGTGCCCAACAGGCAAACTAACTCGCTGTAAAATAACTCGCAGCTAGTCGCGAAGGAATTTTTGCTTATGCGAGTATTGTAAGGAAATGTGAAATGCCTCGATGTTATGCTGGTCAGAAAAAAGGCCTAGCCGGAATGCTGTGGACAAATCGGCATTAAAAGACTGGGTAATCATTGAAGCGAATTGGACCACATCGCATGCGAAAATAAATATGACAGCTGTAAAAAAAAGTACATCCGGTAAGTTTTGGCAGGTAGGTCTTGCCTTTATATAGTTGAATGTCTAAACATCAAAATATTGTAGATATACTTGGATAAATTTACTTCTTGTCTGGCATTTTTAGGACCATTTCGTGGTCAGACCAGTTGCGGACTAGTACATTGGCTGCTCTCTTTGTGATTCTACTGCCAAGTATCTATGAATATATCAATGAAATCTGAGCACCAGTATGTTTCTCTTGGTTGTCTAAATCAAGGCGTTGTAACGCCCAACTAATTATTATTTACTCCATCAACATACATACATACATATGTACATATTCAAGTCCTCAAAAGCGATTGTGCATGTAGTAGTAAGTTTTGAAATGAAATATGAACAAAGAGATAATTGAAGGCGTCGATTGATTTACATGTCAAATATTTACCAATGCAGACCCTTCATACTTACACCACACACTACATATCCACTTAGTGGCGAGTTTATTGAGCGAACAAAACGAAAGAATTAAATATTTATAAATTCTAAATATTTAATAGCGCTGCACGTGAGTAACCAATGACATATTGCTGTCAGCAACAAAACCTATTTAAGTGATTTGTGAAAGCGGGTTTCCAGGATTGCTTCGATTTTCAGTGATTTATGTAAACTTGCGCGTGTTAATAGATCATTTTCCTCAAATTTGAAGCATTCTTTTTCTTTTACAAGTTCTTCAGTTTTATTGTTTACCTTGTTGCTGACAGACATATTGTTTGGTTTAGATGCCACGTGCTTTGCTGCAATGCAATATGTTGAGCGTTTTTTGTTTGTTCCTCACTTCAAAGTCGATATCTGTGTTTGTTACTAACTTTATACTAGTGTTGCCACGGAGTAAGTTAACCGAAACTTAATCAGATGCGAATATTTAAAATTTATATAATTGGAACCTAAACCAATAGCGAAAGTCCTGTCATAGTATAAAGTAATGATGTTACGGGAGTGAGGTTACAGAAGAAATTTTATCCATCGGGAACGATATTTGAACACAGATCAGAGTACAAAGTAACGAGTTGAAGGGAGATGAGTGCATCAAAAACGGAATCTGAACCGCAGATCTCGCGGCAGAGTAAAAGAGAGAGATACCTTTAAGGATACTGATATATGGGAACAGGAATAGAAATCGTTACGAAGGTAAGTTTACAGGAATCAGAACTGGAACCGGATATTTTTAATTTTATTTTTTCGAAATGTTGCAGCAGTACCTACACACAATACGGATGTTACGAAAGTGAGTTTATCGGAATCAAATCTCACTCATCAAAATTGAAACTTTCAATCAAAACAACAAAAGTTCTTTTATATGCTGCGCCCTTTCATGTGGCTCAAATATCTTCTACAAACAAAAACTGGATACAAAATAAAGAAAAAATATTTGGCAACAGTGTCACGTGCTTCAAGTGCTAGCAAACAAACCAGGAGAGGATACTGCTGACTCATATCTATTTGTTTATTTGTATGTATTTATCAAACCCTTCTTGCGGCACTTTCACACCCATACTATTTTGCAAAATTTGTAACACTTCACTGCCCAAATTCTCACTTTAAATGTATATTTCGAAGTTTTATTGTTATTTTTGTTTGTGTTGTAGTGCTCGACAGTTTCAAGCTATGTAGTTGCGTTGTTTGCCAACTTTGCTCATTGCTCTTTAGATATTCCTAGCATGCGTTCACATTTACCTTGTTATTACTTACAAAGGTCCAGGTATATAATTCTTTAATGATTCAGGAACTATTTATTTCAAGTGCTAAAATATTATTTTCAATATTTTTGTTGGTGTAAGAACTTTAATTGAGATGTTCAAGAATTTTGTTCTGTCTCAGAATTAGTTGTTACTTAAAAAAAATAGATCTGCAGTACCTATAAAAATTGGATCTGTAGAGTGAATAGAGCTTTTGAAGGAGATCTACATTTCAAATGTGTATTTTTTCCAACTACTTTGTAACTACAAAAAAGGCAATGACAGTTATGTGTTCTAAGTTCACTAGAACCTCAATAGTTTAGAATTAGATTAGAAAGACACATCAAGTAAGTCTAAAGTTTCAAGATGTTTTGAAAGCTTCGTTATACATTTTTAGCGCGATGTTTCTGTGATATTGACTTTGAAACATCATCTGTTAGTATGAGTCTTCACAACTCCTAAAAGCTTTAAGTGTATTTAAAAACTACCGCAATAAAAGAAATTGTCGAACTTCAGATGAGCATTAAGAAAAGTAAATTTAAAGATAAATTCTGAATTATATGAAAGTCGAATCGAAAGGGTTATATCAACAATACAACCCAATAAACAACATAAAAAATACTCCATTCTGTTTCTCACATCTTTCATATGACTTTTTACAAATGAAGTGCCTCAATTTTAGAAGGAAATTTCAGAATAGAGTCGATGCTCAAATTTCGAATCATATAATGTCTGTGGGAAACATACGAGAAGCAAAGGCCAATGAAATAAACATAAAAATAATTCTTAGAGTTCGTAGAAATTTATTGATTGTAAAAAAGTCTTAAAAATTAAATTGAACTTGATACAAAAAAAAAAAACCCGGATCATATGCATACATAAATATCATATATCCGATTAGATTTTCGATGTAAGTATGCAAGTATGTACATACATAGAATTAAATAGTAATAGTGCTACAACACTACAGCATAGATTTAGATTATCGCAACAAAATATGCTGGACACAATCAGAACACCAACGAACGATTCCCTGGGAGCACAAAGAATGTGCTACGTACATATGTATGTTCTTATATGGGTATGTACAGTGTATAGTATATGTATGTGTGCAGTTAAATGGAATATTGTCAAGGGTTTTAAGCAGTTAGTAGAGTTAGGGCGTTTGTTGCACATAAAATTCAATTTCGATTTAAAGATTTTAATCGAAATGTAATACAATACAAGTAAATGTTAAGGAACACCAAAGCAGCTCAAAAACTGAGAGCAACCAATTTATGCGTGGGGTGAGTTGGGAAAAGGTTGTAAGAAAAAAAGGGAAGATGTCACATGATAGCCGTGCTGGTGTTTGGTTCGATGATTGAACAGGTTGATAAGCTTGAGAGGGTATTGATATTTTTTATACAGTGATTTGAACGAAGGCGTTGCTTGATTTCAAATTGCGATTTTAGATATGCAGATAAACAAAACTAAGTAGCCCTGTTGGTGGTGGTGAGCTGATGTAGTACTATGTACATATTTGGTAATAATAAAAAAAAAAAACTCCCATTTACTATTTTTCAATATTGATAGTAATGTCATCATCTCATCATCATCATCGTTAATAGACTTTTGTCCACCTAAATGATTTCGGCTGTTCTGTACGTAATTTGTCCCTGAGCTTCCGCTACCAGGCCTGTATTATTAACTCTGCACAACTTCGCTAATGTTCTTAAAAACTATCGTTCTAGGCCATATTACTTTGTTTTGATTTATCTGTTATTTTCTCCGACAACCAAATTAATGCTTACTTAAACCATTTACTTATCTTTCCCTTAAAAACTCAACAGAATACATCTTACTTGACATTTTCAAAACCACAAACCTGAGCTTGCATTTCTTTACTGCACAATGCATATCTACATAATTTGGAAATGTGGCAACAAAAAATATTGTCATTAGCATAAAAAGTGTTGACATATTCACATTTAAATGATGCTGTCGTTTTATATGCTTTTTAAGCTATTCTTCTGTATGCTGCTTGCATATTTTTGCTCGAAAAGTCACGCGCCATAAGATAATATGCATGTCTTATCTATAGCACAATTGCATTTGCCTGAGTGCATAGAGATCTTGCTCCACTTAAGATACATTTTTTTTGTCAAAAAAACAAACAAAACAAAAAAAAAAAAAAACAACACTTGAAGCGTACACAAGCATATCCATAACTGTATGTATAGCAAGAAGTGTGTCGGTATGGCAGGGTTTTTTGTAGGGAAAATCAATAAAGGTCACGCGTCATACGGTGAAATATTTACTTATTCGGAGTTTATATATTTTTAAATAATACAAAAATTTACACAATGACGAACTCTAAGCTTTTGCAGAATCTGCTTATCGTTCTGTACATACATACCAGTACCACGACTAGTAAATATCTATGGATTTCTCGATAAAGAAATATTTCCGGCTAAAGCCATTAAGGCGGCCCAGAGCTGGATGAGTCATCAGCTAACAGTAGTAAAATGTGCGCTTAATTTTTTTAACCACTTTAACAATAACAACTTTTTAATATGCAGAAGAGTACTAGTTTCAGTATCATCACCACTCATCTTTGATTGCATTTCTAGAGTGAGGTCATGAGCATTTTCCTGGTGGCGTTAAGTCCCTTTCTTTTTTCAGTTATTATTTTCCATATTTTTCATGTCTTTGTATGAATTTTTTTTTTTTTAATTTTTGTTTTGCTCATAAATTTACTAAACATGCCAATAGCATTAGAAGGTCTTTTGCCCCAACCACCGCTTTACCTCACCGCAAGTCAACACACGTGAACGCATGCTACGAAAGTGTTTTCCCGTAAATTTGAAATATGTTTGCACCCATGTGTGTGTGTGTGTGTGTGTGTGTAGAAGCTTGTTTGCATTTGTGATTATTATTTTCTAGTTTATACCCTTTTGGGATTTACCAATGGCAACAAGAAAAAACACTAGTTAGCTACATACATATGTACATACATACTAGTATTTGTATGTATTCTCATGTGAACCACATTGCACTGCTCCACATATGCCATGGATTACTGCACTTGGCAAAAGAAATGTCAGGATATTTATCCTTGCTATGTGATAGCGTATAAGATTTGTTTTTGTTCTTCGAACTTGCATACATATATGCAACATATTTGTTATTAACGTGTAGATATGTATGCTGATATTTTTCTTGTACTTGCATATTTATTGGTTTTGTGGTGTTGCGGTTTGTGGCCTTTGGCAGCACTGAAAAACAAAAACAAAAAAACAAGAAAAAAACAAAACAAAAAAAAACTCACAAGTAAAATCAACTAAGCAGAGATTTACGAGCACGTTGGTAAACTTAAAAAAAAAAACTAAAACAATAGAAAATGTTTTGTACTGCTGTTGCAAGAAGTTTTATGTCAGTTTTAAAGATATCTAATACGAGGTTAAGAGTTCGATAACGAATATGTGTCAGCATGTTAAATTATATGACCAAAACACGATTTGCAATTTATTGGTTTAAACAAGCAATATTTTGAAATCATATTAATAGGTTAAATGCTTATTGGTTTCTTCATCATTAATTTAAGAGTATGTAGCTGCCATATTTTATTTGTGCGCTTTTCGATAGAGTTACTTTACTTTTACTTTACTTGACGTACATGGTTTCATAAAGACTTTTGAAGTTTTAGTCATTTAGAAACTACGCTGCAGTGATCAGACAAAACACTTGGGTCCCATCGACAAGCATGTTCCTGATTGAAATCGTACTACTTCCACAGAGTTGCTCCCTAAACCTTGTTTGCTACTTAATTTGTGGAGTATACACCAAGTCTCTAATCACCCTTTGAGTTGTTAGCTCTTCACATTTTCCTCTACCAAAAAAACTTATCCAAAAAATTACCTACACATTTACTTCAAAACTAATTTAAAATCGTATTTTCTAAAAAATTTTCAAAACGACTCCAAAATAGTAGTCACCATAAAATTCTCTCAAATCTTAGTTTTGGAAGTTTAATTGATCAATATCGTCTGTATTGGTTTTGTGAAGGTCTGAAATATTCATGGTCCCACGTTCAAGTGACGGAACGAAGAAACAGCAAACTACAAATTAAAATCATAGCTCGGCCTTAAACTCCTCTAAGGTATAATATCATTATCGGAATGATCCATAAATAAAAGAAAGCGTCTTGCTTACATAGAAAGGCTACATTTAGAGGTACCCTGCACACAACTGGACTAGCTCTGAACTAACCCTGAGCAATAGCTAGCTCAATCCCTAAGCAATTCTTTCAACTGTCTACTTTAACCTGGCTACCTCTACTAATTACTTCAACTAATTTTTAAAGCATTCAAAACTTTCTTTAAAATTTAAATACCCACAATAACTCTCACTTCCCTGAAATAGCTTTTCTTACATCTTTCTTCTTACCGCACCGCATACTAAATCGATATCTACATATCTGTGCCAATAGGTGAATCAGAGCAGATCGCTTGAATCGACTACAAATTCAGCAAAAAAAAAAAAAAAATTGTAAAAAGGAAAAATGGGCGCACATGACAGTGTCGGCTGACTTCCGCAAGCCGCTAGTTTACACTCCACTCCCCACAATTCAGCCAAGATTTAAAAAATATGTACTGTGTTACCCAACAGCACACACCCCATGCTGCCGCCAGTCAGTCAGCAGCAGCAGCAAAAGCAAAACTGCTATTGTAATAAAATGCAGCAATTGTTGTTGTTGTTATGGTTGTTATTGCAAAAAGCTCTGTAGCAAACAACTGTTATTCAATATTTAAGTAAGCGCAACTTACATATGTATGTGTGTGTGTATGTATGTATGAGTGTTTATGTGAGTTAAGGTGCAGTGAGGCCTTGCAAATAGGAAACGGACAAACGAACGAGGCATACGACTGCCATGCGCATATTACATACATACATACATATATCCTGGCTGCGATTCGGTTTTATCGATAAATTTTCAATTGACCCAAATTTTGTAGATACGTGTTGGTTGTTTTTTTTTTTTTTTTTTTTTGTGTTTTTCACTGTGTTGACATTTCGGCTCTTCACTTTCTCATGTTCATTTTTCTTTCCTTCCATTGCTGCTATGATTTACTTTGCTTGCTGCTTTTTTCTTTGTACATTTTTCGGGAGTATCCTGTCGGTATGAGTTTTTAGTATGAACTTTTTTTTAATGGTTTTTTTGTTTGTTTTTGTATTCGTTGATTTGCAATCTAGATGAATGAGCCCTGAAAAAATGTGTGCATTATTCTACGATGGGCTAGTTGGTAAAGGTGCATTCTCGCAGGAGAACCTGAAAAGTGGAACAAAAGCGAGCAGTTGAATATACAAATGTATATAAAAAGATCATAACTTGGAAGAATCATTCGATATTCAAGGCTCAATTCGCTTTCATTTTGGCTAGATATGAGTAGTGCATCTGGGAATGAATATGGTATACTCCAGGCCATTTGGGTAGGAGCTCAACGCGAGAGTTCTGGTGATCTTCTAAACTTACGGGTTCATTTAATCTTATTTATCTTATTGTAATTGTCTAGAGAGCTTTGATGACAACAATTGCACTCACAGTAAATATAGACAACCTTCAACAGAGGTCTCATATATCTCATTCTACCGTTGATTCAGCCTAATGACGGGCAGCAATAAAATACGTTGCAACATTTTCTTGTTGTAACAATTTCATTTTCAATTGTTGTGAAAACTTTTGCAATATTGCATATTTATTAAGCCAACAAACAATGAACGAAAAGCGAAAGCACAAAGGCAAAACCAGCAGGCCGGCTCGCAAACAATCGATGGTTCAAGTCGACCGACTGCCACACAATCGATGGCTCAGCTGAAAGCATGCAAATACATAAGAGGACTGCCTTTAAAAAAACATAGTTCTGCATACATGAATGTATGTATGTATGTATTGTGTGTGGTGACTAAAGCAAATGGAAGAAATTTGACAGGTTGCTTCCCCCCCCCCCGCAGTATTTATCTGCTGCCCACCACTCTACCTTTAACTTCTCTTTGTCTGTGTTGTGGTTTCACTATTTGGCCTTTACGGATCTATGAGCGAATATGCCACAATAATAAATAAATTGCATTTACGATTTGGCTTTTCTTTCGGCTTACGTACATACCAACGTTGAACTTCTTTTTCCGTTTTTCTTCAATAAATATTTTGTTTCATACAAAGTAAGGAAATCGGCAGAAAATTGATTTGTTTTGTATTCGCATGGCTAAAAAAAGTTATTGAACGTTTGTATGCTTATATATATATATATATATATATATATATATATATGGGGTCATGCATTTGTATGCAACGATAGACTGCGGTCCAATCAACTAGTTGCAAATGGCTTCAGAACTAGTCAACCAATTATGTTTTATCCATATATGTACATATTTATAACGTGGGAAATAAACCCGCAACAAACTAGTACAAAACTTGGCCCAAATAAGAGTGATCACAGTTGGGATTTAAAAAATAAGTTATACAACCTGGGATCAACCTACTTTTGACACTCAAGCGTACGAAAAAAAAAGTTTAAATTTTAGTTGTTATACATTTTTTTCTTTTTCGGACTAGTTTTAAAAGCTCTAGTACGAAACTAGTATTATTACTGACTACTTTACTGTTTCCCTACAACATTCACTCCAAATTCGCAGCTATCTATAATGTGTGGTTGTATGTGGCTTGCGCTAAAATATATGCCACTTAGGCATAAATACTCTGCCGTTCATAGTTGGCAGCTCCAAAAGCAAAGAAATATGTTTGTATGCGAGTACTTCAAATATGAATCAGATATTGAATGTGGCATAAAGTAGTTATAGCAAACAATCATGTTGCCAAAATAAAAATTTTATTTGCGCATATAGGCAATAAAACTGCCAGATTTCATTTTTAGAGCTGTTGCTATGAATCAACTTTTGGTTTGAGGTTATGACAGGTTATGACGGCCAGTTTATATTGTCAAATGCCAAATGTACTATGATTGCTATATTCAATTGAAATTTAGTTCGATTAAGCCATCGATTGTAGCGAAAGTTGATGGCAATTGGAAACACCAAGGGAGGTGAATTTGGGTGTCAATTGGAAAACATCAGATTATCGTCAATTATCTTATCTCAAAGAAATTGTCTT
Organism: Sphenella marginata; assembly: GCA_951509765.1. Taxonomy (NCBI): domain Eukaryota; kingdom Metazoa; phylum Arthropoda; class Insecta; order Diptera; family Tephritidae; genus Sphenella; species Sphenella marginata. The sequence continues at coordinate 11,204,854 of OX608081.1, read as the reverse complement.
ATCTGAAGCCTAGTTCAGTTTCCAAAAAAAATGTCCCACCACAACTTAAGCACACTCTTTAGTCCCCCCTTTTGATTTTTAATAAAAATTTTAACCTTTCAATATTTTGAAAATTTGCTAGGTTAGTTTCTCTAATTTTATTTAACGGCTTCCGATGCAATGAATCATACAAACATTAGCAAAGCAGCCGCGCATTGCGGCAAATATAATTTTTCCTTTGACGCTTCATTTCCTTTAGTTTGACGGCTTTTGAAAACAAGAATTATACAAAGTCGTATAAGGTAAGCATACGTATGTACGTAATTCTCTATGTAGTAGAAGTGCATGCATATGTCAATCGTCGTTTTCTGCACGCTTAAGCCTACTAATAATTATCAACCCTTAGTTGCAAGAGCCCTACTGCACATGCCATAATGGCGGCGATGACAGTGCAACACCATCATGCCCCACTTATGTTGCCATTATGCCTGAAGCATAAGTGTCAATTGCCTTTTCCAACACAAAAAAAAAACAAAGAAAAAAACTATACAAAAACGTTTAAAATATAAATGAAGAAAGGTAGTAAAGCTCCTAAAGTAAAGGCTTGCCTTTGTTATAAAAGAAAAAGCGCAGCAAGAAAAAAAGCTTAAAAGGCGCGCCGCCGACTTTTGGTTGGCTACTACCGAGCCGCTTGATTAGCTCAACATATTGTTGGTGAGTACGAGTGCACACGCTTGAGAGCCAGTACATTTTTACTACTTTTTTGTGCTAAATGCACCCATAGCTACTCAAGGTTTATTAGCTTTAAAAGTAAAAACGAAAGAAAGAAAAAAAATTGCAGAGGGCAATGAAATTGATATCCAGCAACAAAGCAAAATAAATGACTAAATGAAATGAACAAACAAGTAAAAGATGCAAGCAATAGTGCACAATCGTAAAATGCATACATACGAACACGTTGCAACGCTGCTGATTTATGAGCGAACGTGCAGTGAAATGATCACATTTCACAACCCACCGCCTCACCACAAACTTACGGCATTATAACATGCTTTTAATTAGTTTAATTAAAAAGCTCAAAAGAAAGGAGTAAACACAAAATGGCAGGCAGTTCATTGGACTGTTTTTATTATCTACTACTTTTTTTGTGTGCTTTTTTGTTTTTTTTTTTTAGTTTTATTTCACTTTAATTATTTACTTTTTTTAATTGCAAATATTTGAGTCTCGCCAATGTATTATTGTATGCGGAAATGCTTTTCGTTTTACAGCACTACAACATGGAAGCTATGCATTTCAAAGTAGTAAGTACTTTTTACAACAACCCCTACAACACATTTCACATATCTACTAAAGCACTTGAATACAGTCACGATTTGTGAAAGTTATAAAACTGCTAGTGCACAATTGGAGCGCATTGAGAAAGGGTAGTAAAACTTGTGCAAAACAAACATACAAAGTCAGTGCCCAGTAGTAGTTAAGTAGTAGCGGATATGTAAAAGTTTTGTAGGCTGACTGTAAGCAATCAATGCCATATTATTTCAAGCTTACAAAAAGGCACGTTCTATACGCTACACAATAAAAGTGGCAAGCAACAAGGAGAAGAAGTTGGAAGAAGTAGAAAAAGGTGCTGCCAAACGTTTGCCGGAAGTGAACGGTTATGGGTGGGAAACGAGGCTGTACTACACTACTTCCTAGCTAATTAAATAATGCAACCTTGTAAGCACTACAATAGTAGTATACGTAACTATACATACAAAAACAAAAAAAAAAAAAACACACGAAACAAAATTACAAAGCAGTGTAGACGTGTTAAAGTGCATGGTAAGTGAAAAGCGAGTTAGTTCAAAAAAAGAAGAAGAAGTAGTATGGGGTAATTGGGTGTAAAAGGCAACAACATATGCAGGTGGCGTAAAAAGGTAGTTAAATTTTAAATACTTAATTAAATGCAAACAGCGTAGTGCATAAGGTTTAACATGACATACAACCAGCTGAGCGAATGCGTCAACAAGCAAGTTATGCGACAGTGTTGCATAGAATGGAGTGTAATGCAATTTGAGTAAGAAGAGCGCGTAAGTGTTTTGAGTAAGGTGCGGCATATGCAAGTTACGAGTTTACTTGGGCTTTTATAGGGCGCTAAAACTTTGAAGATATGTATTAACACTGGTATGTATGTATGTGTTGAATACAAGCTAAATACATACACACATACGTAGAATGAAGGGCGTTTTTAATTATGAGCGCATACATACTTACATATGTACTACAGTGATTGGCAATAAAAGGAATAATATATTCATAATGAAAATGTTAGCCTAGTACGTGATGCATCGCAGGATTGTGGAATTAAGTGATAAATGTGGGTGTGTATAGATAGATAATATTGTGGCAAATGTATGAAATGCTTTTGTTTTAGTTACGAGTAATCTTAAATAATGTGAGAACTTAAAAACAAGTGAAATGAATGTGAGATGACATGGGATAAGGGTATTACATTTATGACAGTTATACTTACGCTCATATATGTATATATATATTTACAATGAATAAAGCTAACTAGTTATATATGTACATAATTGATTACACATGTAGGCTTAACAATAGTTATGTAATTTATTGAACATAACATAGAGGATGTAATGTATTTGCGTTCTTTTTTTATTTTTCAAATTCTGTTTAGTCACTTTTTTACCCACTTAATTTCTATAACATATCTACAAATAAGACTAATATACTGCTTTGCTTGGCGCTAAAATAGTCAGTTTAGCTTCTAGGAACTTTACAACAATTTTTATAATTTTTAATACAATCGAGCTTTAACAACAATTTTAATGTAGCCACAACAGCTTCAAGTAAATCAAAGAAACACCAAATTTTTAAAAATGTTAAAGTCTTTTTGGGGAAAAAATTATTTTCTATACATATATTGCTTGGTCTGTAAAAAATTTAAATTTAAAAATTTACTTCTATTTACGGTCGAAGATTGAAACAGGCGCTGTGAAGTTGGAACAAATTGTAATACATCATCATTAAAGATAAGTCAGAAAGTTTTACTGTGGCCAGGATTTTGATAATGAAAGCAGAAAGGAAGTACGGGAAAAAAATTATAATTTTGTTCAGGAACACCACATAAGCCCGGACTGTTATAAGATAGAAAACAAGTTAACTTTTATTTTTGGTTCCTGGTTGAAAGTAGTTTTTTTTTTTTAACTTAAACACGCACGATAAATTTGGAAGAACTACGGGAACGTATTTGTGGGAGCAACTGGGTGTATTGGGAAATAATTAACAAAAGTATTTTGTCAAGATCTGGCAAAAATTTTTAAAGGTTCAGCTCGGTGCAGTGAAATAACGCCCAAGGAAATAACGCCCATGGACGTTTTTTCCCATTCAAAAAGGAAATAACGCCCATGGGCCTTATTTCCTTTTTAAATGGAAATATCGCCCATCTGCAAAAAGAAATAAAGCCCATGGCTCTTATTTCCTTTTTAAAAGAGAAATAACGCCCATAGGATTTTACACGAGCAACACGAACTGTTGATTAGCATTTTTTTCACAAATTACCCTGTGAGAAAAGAGTGGGAAACGTGGCACGCGGAAGGACATCACCGTGGCGGTAGCCACGGCTATGGCACACACCCGGAGTTGGAATGGCGTAGAACAGGGTTATTTTTTAAAGCGCGGCCGAAGGCCGCCTACGCGGAAAGGTGTCCTGCACATAAAAAACGTGGATGGGGCCCCGAAATGGGGATCTGACCCGGGTCAATTTTCGGTTTTTCACTAATAACTTTTCACAGAAACAAAATATTGCTTTTCCCCCTTCGGATTATAGTTACGGAGGCCCGATCCACGATTTTTAAGTGCAGAACACTTTTCCGCATAGGCGGCCTTCGGCCGCGCTTTAAAAAATAACCCTGGGCTACGCCATTCCAACTCCGGGTGTGTGCCATAGCCGTGGCTACCGCCACGGTGATGTCCTTCCGCGTGCACCTTTCCCACTTTGGTTAACGTGAAATTTGTGTGTAACTATTCAATAAAATACAAAAAGAATTAGAATATTATTGTTTCATTAAAAAAAATGAAAGAGCAATAAGGCTTTTAAGACTTTATTTCTCTTTCGAAGTGTAATAAAGCCTTTTTTGAAATAAAGGCCTTATTTCACTTTCAAATATGTTAAAATTTATTGAAATAAAGAAAACTATATACTTAATTCTTGAATCAGCTTGTTTTAATTCGTTTTTAACGTCCGTGGGCTTTATTTCTCTTGGAAAAAGGAAATAACACCCATCAGCAAAAGGTGATAACACCCATGGGCTTTATTTCCTTTTTAAAAAGGAAATAAGGCCCATGGGCGTAATTTCCTTTTTGAGTGGGAAATAACGCCCATGGGCGTTATTTCCTTGGGCGTTATTTCACTGCACCGTTCAGCTTCTCGCATATAATTGAAACTGCAGCTCTTCTGACTATTTTAGCTTGCATGCTATATATATTTAATAAGAAAAACAAAGTATTTTTTTAGACTTACATTTTTGCAATCTTCAAAATCCATACAATGATGCCAATCTTGAACAAACTGAAATGAGAGAGAATGTTTCAAAATTAATAAATGTTTAAAATTTGATAAATTTTTGTAAAAACATTTTTATAATAAATTATTAAACAAATTTTAAGCGCCAACGAATTGCTAAAATAACTTCTATCCAAACTTTGTTCTGTATTTTCAATTAATAAATATTCTGCCATCATTGTGCTGAGAGCGGAAACGCTTTCTTAGTACGTATATAATAACTGGAAACTAGAGAAAGTAATCCATGTTACTCCTTATTTTAAAGGAGCTAAAAATTTATAGTACTCTGACAGCATTCAAACAAACGCAAATGAGCTCGAAAATTGGAGGAATAAATCAGTGCGAGACAATTATAATGCTCACCTCTAGGCTTATAATTAACACAAATCCCAATTTTATGAGCCCGCCCACACTAAAAAAGCTTAAAAAGAAATTTATAACATTTCAATTGGAAATAATTTGTATGCAACAATACGCCAGCGCTTGTCTTTAACGTTTTAATTGAGTGTGACTTATTTTAAATTTTTGAATTTTAAATGCTTAATTTTTCCTAGCAGTTTTTTTTTATATTTTTTAAAGCAATAAAAAATAAATAATTTATAGCAACCAACTGCAAATCAAAGCAGAAATGAAAGGGGCGTTAATGAAATGGAATTAATGCCACCGTAAAGTTTTATTGTTGGTATGTGTGTATAATTTCCACATTTATTAAATGATGGTTTTTGGTTTTGCTTTATTATTTTTCATTTGTTTTGTTTTTTCCTCTATTTTCCCTTGTTGTTGTTTTCTAACGCCATATATGATCTTCTAGGTGCGTCCAAATAAGTCATTCAGTTCAACAACTTAATTTGCTGTGGGATCATTACGCACTCTATGTCGCTACGCTTAGAGGGTGTTCGGTGACCAAAAGGGGAATAACAAAGACACTTTGCAATAGCTATTCCATTACATGATATAACTTTTCGTAACGCCCAAGCACCGCCTACTTTGCACGCACAAACGTTAGCTAGGGCGCAACAGAGGTTCGTTGGTTGTCTTTACAAATTTGATGCTTCTTTTTGGTTTTGTGTGCTTTTTCTTTTATTTTTTTTTTCTTTCGTATTTTGCTATTTGCTTTTATGTATTAAGCCGACAGTAGCTTTTTATAGCAACTTTACCTATCCCACCTCTGTTGTAATTTGTTTCGTCGTTTGCTTTGCCTTGATTTATTGTAGTTTTGAAATAACAAACAAGTTGGTTCGCTTCAGAAAACTATCAAATTGATTTATGTATGTCGAATATTTTGTTCTAGTTTACGAACTTAAAAAAGTGCGAACTTAATTTGTAACGTTTTCTTTCTTTGTATTTAAATTAGTGATAATAGTTTCTATACAAACTTGCCGGGAGATGTATAAGAAAATAAAGTTTAAAGCAAATCAGGAAGATAGAGATTAATAGGTGTGGATGTATCTATGTATGTCAGCATCTATCATAATCTCCATAACAAAAATAATAATTTGGAGCGCTATACCTCTGATAAGATTGAGGTGGAGCCTCTATTCTAATATGCGGGTTGCTGCTTCTGGGTTTTTCTTATCTATGTCGAAGTCGAAACCTAGACATAATAATTCTTCTCTATTGTAACGTATCCACCCTATATAAAACGCATACTGGAATTTAGCGGTTTAGGTACGAGTTTTATGGGGAGTTGAAGCATAAGGACGTGTCTCAAAAAACTCAAAATTATTGAATCTTTAAAATTCACAAGTTTGAAGAGTTGAATGGTGAGACAGATTACATCACAGCTATGAAAATAATTACACAAATCCAATAATGAAAAATTCTGCTCCCTTCTTCAAATGTCTGTGCTTCGATCATTATTAATGAGCAAATTATGATAATTTCCTATGGTCTATTGAATGTAAATTATAAAACATTTCGACTAATTGAAATTGAGTCGACGAATACAAATTAGGCTTATAGAAAAGTAAAGGAAAAGGGTTGCCTGTCAAATGAAAAAAAAAAAAGAAAGGAAATTTGCCTTACAAAAGTAAACCAAAATTTCTAAATTTTCCCAATAGAAATCGGCTTTCTCAATCACAACGCAGCTGCCAGTTCATATTTGCAACAAAAATTTTCATTTAAACAAATAGCTACATATACACGTGGAGATACTATTTGAGCAAAATGAACTTTTCAAAGGTAATATCTAAGCAATTTCTCTAGCTGCATACAAAAACAAAACACATTGGTGTGTGCAACATCCGGTCGAATCATTGATAACCTTTGAGCGCTGAGCTGGGGTAGGCGCATCTTTCATTTCAGTTACACCTTTTGAGTGTGTGAACATGTCCATGTGTATGTATGTAGCTATATTTATATGTTTCTATGTGGCAGCAAAATTTGCATAAATTCAATTACCTTCAATGATTCCCAGCGCATACATAGGTACAAAGCATAAATATATTATGGTTACATATTCATACAAAGCTTGCGGCAATCAGCATATGGTAGGCTAGCTGCTTCAAGCTAAATCTGACGCACATCTGTGCACATTTGTAGCATCTCCACAGCATAAACAAAAACAACAAAAAATTAATAATAATAATAAAATATTACTACAAAATGCGAGCAGACGTGCTTTAAAGTAATTCAAGCACACACACACACAAACACTTATAGACTGATGTAGTATATAATTGAATGGAAGTAAAAATTACCTATGCAGCGTTGAAAAGTAGGAAGTGCCCATGGGGCTGTAAGTACATAACCAGTTGACTGTAGAGTGCGTCATGCAGTAAATCTCATTTACAAATAGTTGAAATTGAAACTGAAGCAGCACAAGTTGACAGAAGAGCAAAAAAAAGGTGCAGAACAAAATGGCCAACAGTAACTACAGCTATAAAATGAGAATAACAAAAAAAAACAAGTAAGGAAAGGGCTGTCTTCGGCTGTGCCGAAGGCTTTATACCTTTCATGAATACGCACAACTTTTCTAAGTGTCCGATCCTTACTTACAATTACTTACAAACTCTCCAAAACTGTTAATTTAAAAATACATAGCCAAACCACATTTATCGGAGCAATCGGTAATATGGGAGCTATATGTTATGTAAGTCCGATCTTTATGATTTTCACTACACACATTACGCATATAATATGTACTAAACCTGCGAAATTTTACGTTTCTAGCTTTCTATTTGCAACATTTATAGCCCAAAACCCATTTATCGAAACAATCGATTGTATGGGAGCTATGCCTTGTATCGGTCCGATCTTGCTGGTTCCGACAAATGATTAATCCTATGCAAAATGGCGCCTGCTTGCAAAATTTCATCGAGATATCTCTAAAACTGAGGGACTAGTTTGCGTTCAAACAGACGGACGGACAGACGGACGGACAGACGGACGGACGGACAGACGGACAGACGGACATGGCTAAATCAACTCAGCTCGTCGCCCTGATCATTTCGGTATACTTAATGGTAAGTCTATCTCTTCTTCTTCTCACACTTACAAACATCGGACCAAAGTTATAATACCATTTCATGTTCATGAAAGGTATAAATATCAAGTAAATGATATGAAATGCTACTTCCACAATAGATCAGCGTTGCTCAGAATAGCTCAGCGCAGCTAAGTTCATAAGCATTAGCGGCAACTTGGACAATTCAAGAGTGCTGATGATGACTTCGCTGCGTCCAAACAATTGTTTGGTTCGCCATTGTTGTCCTTCTTATACCAAGTTGCGGCGGAAGCGAGAGTGGCCAAAATTAATTGTTTTCCCGGTGCCGTTAAAGTAAATAGTCGATTATCCAAAAACACTAATCAATGAGTCAAATAGTTCTATGATCAGTCTTCCCAGAAAAAATATAGGAGCGGGATATTAAAGAAAGAGAAAGTGTTCCTAGGAACTGCCGGTATTCTTATGAATACCTTAATGGCCGCTTCGTAATAAAAATTTTTAAAACACATCTTCGGCCTCATTTGCCTCATACAAAAGGAATTGATTACTCTCGAACTTCTTAAAATAATGTAATTGGAAAATCTTTAGTTACATTTTTAATACAACTACTGCGAGGAAAATGAATTCTTTGTACTCAAGCCTCAAAGGGTAAAAATTACTTTTCCTTTTTTTAAGTAATTGAAATGTAGTCAATTACTTTTTTACAAGTCAAAATAATTGATTACTTTTCAGATTACTTTTAATTGGTTTTATGGGTAATTTAATTACTAAAGTGCCTAATGATTACTACACAGTAATGTAATGAAAGTACAGGGGAAAATATTACATAAAGTAGTCCATCCTCAAAACGAGGAAATTACCTTTGGGATTATTTTTTAGGAATTATTATGTAATCAATTCTTTTAGAGGAATATGTTACGTATCCCAATTACCGAGACATTTAATTGTAAATGCAATGGAATTGAATTTACTCAGCTCTGTTTAGAGGGTAACTTAAAAAATATTGCTAATTCAAAATAAACAAGTTTTTATCTAAATAAATTATTTAGTTAATTCAACAACTAGGTATAAATATATGTACTTGTTTTTGTTGATATTGTTATTTCTCATTTGGCTGATGACCTACCGCAGTGAACAACGAATGGCAGTCACATTTGCTTGAGGCGGAGACTCAGAAAGAAAACGAAATGCATATAAAGCGCACATAAAAAAAGTTGAACAAAAGAAATAAAAGAATGAAAAAGACTGACAATGATTATGAGAAAAACTACTGCATGGTGAGGTAAGCACTCTCACACTCATTTACAAATACAAAAACATCAAACACAAAAGTCAAATAAAACACGAAGAAGAGGCTCAAAATTGTCAACTGAAGCAAAACTGCCAACAATGAATTTCTAAAAGTAACGCAGAAGGTCAGCTGTTGTTTAGTTTGAGTTATGGCTGCCAGTAGCTGCAGCAGAAGTCGATAAAACAATAAAAATGTAGACACAAATGTATGAAAAGATATCGCACAATTTGGGTTACGTAGGTTGCATAGCCGAAGCGAGTGCTGCGACTGCGCATTGAATTGAGGTTCAATCACGCACTTAATAGCCGTAAAATTGATTGAAAACATTAACATAAATTTTGGAAAAAACTTAACTGTCATACGATCAATGGTTCACGAGAGCATCAAAGGAATTTATTGCAAACTGCATGTGCTAAAGATTTAGTGGCTAGCTAAGTAGGGCCGCTCTTAGAATTACCCCAGGGCAAAAATATGAAATCTAGCAAATCCACTGCAATTCATAACTTTAAAAGCTATACATTTTTGTTCAGCCTTGGCGTTACTTTAGAACACAGGAGTGTCTCAGCTCATAGCTATAGTTTTAGTCAGTTTGCTCTGAATGTTTGAAATCGGGGTTGAAGCAGCTATGCTAACGATGAGTTAAGGCTTTACCTTTTAAAACGTACTGCAAATTCTAGCCTTGCCCACAACCTACCTTTTTGAAACTTTAATTAGATTTATGTCCTCGTCGATTGCACTTATGATTTGTATGAGCTTTATAACTACTGAAACCCTAAGCTGGGGGACGTCTCTGCACCCATACACCCATTTTTAGACTAGTAAATTTCAATTTCTTTTAATTCCTATTTATTATTTTTTCTCTTTTATTTGTTTTTCTATTCATTGGTTTTTGTTTGAAGTATATTTTATAGTATTTTTTTTTATACTGCATTTTCATAAATTTTTATTTTTTTTTTGCTCTCCCTCAATCTTCACTTTATCCTCACAGTCTTACTCCTGCCAACATTTCTATGAATTTTTGCTTTATACTTTCCATCTCATTGTTCCGTTTAGCCGCCTATTGAAAATTGAAGTAAATGCATTTTTGCCAACTTTTTAACTGCATTTCCTGATGAAAACGAAATGCAATAAATTCTCTACGGGCAAACATACGAAGGCAAGAACAAGCAGGCCATGAGTGAAGGCGAGCATTACAATAGAGTTTGAGTGAAAGTAAAATATACATAACTACACGGAGAGAAATATCAGCAAGAATATTTTAAAAATCAATGAAAAACTATGAAATTTTATAGAAATATTCGAAAAAGTATTAAATTATAATAAACATTACTGGAAAATACTAAAAAGGTTTGAACGTTTATTAAAAATTGAAGAATAGAATAGGAAATTCTATAGTCTTTAATTTTTAATACACCGAAATATTAAAATGTGATATATTCTAATACTTTTTCTTCACCAACTACTAAGTTTTACTAATTTTTGTTCACTTTTAAAAAAATCTTCTTTAAAACTTAAAATAATTTGCATACCAATCTTTCAATAAATCATTATTTTAGTTTTTAAGAAGAACAAACGAAAAATCATTATGACCATAGTAATATTTGCTATGTGTGTTAGAAGGTATGAAGAATGGTCATTAAACTTTAGATAGCTTATACTAATAATCAGATGCGTCGAACAAAAATTATAATAATTTATTTAAATTTTAGATACGTACTTTATGTTGTGTCTTTCAAATTCCAATTTCTACTATGTCGTTCTTGAAAAAATATAAAATGAAATAACAAAAATTATTAAATTTTGGAGTTGGACCAACTTTAAAGTGCTGCGTAGTAAAAATTAATGAAATTTTTCTCAGCGTGTAGGTTCTACTTCTGCTGGCACGAGGAAGACGGCCCTTCAAGAAATGCGAACAAACAAAATTCAAATAAGACCAATGAACCCGAGTAATTTGAAGTATGAGTTTAACTAAGTATCTAAATTTAACCACAAATTTAATTAAGGACTTGGAAGAATGTTGAATAAAATTTTCGATATCTTCAAATCAGCACTTTTTTGGGAAGTATAAGCCTTGTTCCTTACTTCATGGGGGCGATTTACCAACAATTTTTGAGACACGGAGTTTTTGTAACGACAGCACATATAAGGTGATCTTCCGCCATACAGCCATCGATATTCGGACAACTTTCAAATTTTAAATTTCAATACACACATAAACAAAGGTACACGGTACCTATGTATGTATGTATATATGTATGTATAATATATGTATGTACTATGAAACCAACAATGTCATTAAGGATTAATGAGTATCCTTTTCAAACAATCAAATAAAATGCCATCTGAGCAATAGAATAAATGAATGAATGAATGAATGAAAAGTAGATGCTGTGCTAAGCAGAAATGTCAAGTCTTCAACATACTCGCACATGCATACATATGTATGAATGCATGTAGTATATAAGGTAAAGACTATTTGTCTGAGCGTGTAATTTATGAGGTCAAATACCAGAAAGGTAGAATACATAAATGTGTGTGCCTTTTGTCAACGTCTCGTAATAGCAGCACTAAAAACAGGACCTTTTGTGCACATTTTTCTTGCCAAGAATTTACTAACAAAAGTGCAGTCAGCCACACACACACACACACACACACGCACATATTTGTGCAATAAACTACTTTTTTAAGCCTCTAACGACATTGTAAAAGCAATAAAAGGAAATAGGCAACAACAAAAATGTGAGTAACTGGCATGCATCTAAGTGCATTCATACTACATATTGACTATGAAGAAGAAGAAGAAGTGCCACTTTCTATTTTTAGCCACAGATGAATGCGATGTGATAGGTGCGGGTATATGCAGAAATTCAATTGAGCGTAAAATATATTGTAAGGATATTTTCACTCACCAAATATCTTTAGTAGCTGTTGAAAATAGTTTTTTTTTTTTTACCTCAGAGTGCATATTTTGTTTCAATTCATTGTGTGCAGGTATCTCGTATGTAAGCATGTTATCTGTGAAATGGGTATTTTCCCTATGTAATGATGACAAAGCGTTCAAGTAATTGTTTGCATAATTGTAGGCTTGAACTGGAGAAATTAAAATGCCAAAAGCCAACGAGCCTAGAAACAATTGTGTGAACAATTCCTTAAATTTAATTGAACAAAAAAAAAAGGTTCATCATCAGTCTTGTCGTTGGCTATTGCTAGCACATTTACACTTTCGAACGGATATTTTGTAGGCTGCTCTACTAAGTGAACCCAGTAGGTTAGTTACACAAATATTTATAAGCATTTTTTTTCATAAATGAGTAGAAAATATATAACATAAATCGCTTTAAATCAATAGATGATGATTTACATAAATCAATTCTGAATCAAAAAAAAAATATTTTTACAATTTCCTACTGGGTACATATGAAATTATTTATGTGTGTAATATCTAAAAGAGCTACTGCTTAAATAGCAATAAACAAAGTTAATTTCGAGTTAATACCCATTACTTCCTTATCCATTTAAAAATATTATAACACAACATACATACATTAGGGTATATTATGAAAATAATTGTGCGAAACAAGTTTAAAAAGATTATGTGCTGGTCTTTGGTAGACACAAAGGTGTTCATTTGAATGTAATTTTATGAGAAAATATTTTATTTATTTCAGTGGTAAAAATATTTTCTTAGGCTTTTGAGTTAGAATGCGAAAATGTTGTCAGATTTAGATATTATTTTTGTTACTGGGTAAAAAATACCTTGAAAATAACGGTGTGGGTATGTGTGTCAAGTTTCTATACTGTAGTTTAACTTTCAAATTATTTAAACAATATTTCTAAGAGCCGGAGTTTTCATCTTCTTTATAAGAAGAGCTCTCTAATGCACATACACGCATACAATAATGTTGGAATATCTATAGAAAGTAAAACTTTTCAAGCTAAACAGCTAACATAAGGGAGAAAGATAATTAACTCTTACTTTTATAAACGCTTGGGAAAATTGAGGCGATTCGATAATAAGTTTTTTTTTTTATATTTTTTTTTTACAAATTATTCACACGTAAAATGCTCAACGAAAACCTTTGGATACAAGAAGTCTTAAGTTTAATTCTCTAAATCTTTACACTTTTGGTTTTAATTTTTAGATGCACATGTCACTGACTTTGTTAGGCTGTATGTGAAAAAGATCGATAAATCTCCGTGACAAAAGTGCACCGAGGGAGAATTCTCTGTAACCAAAACTCTTAAATACTCTGTAATGAATTCAAGTGAGTTGAAAAACTAAGACGTTCATCATATGCGGAAACGAATCAACATCAAACTAAGCTTCAGGCCTAAACACTTGAAGCGACTTACGTTTCGGCGAGAAAGTTAAATATTTGAAATTAAGCAATTAGCTCTAAAAACTGGATTTGTAGACTAATGAAGCAAATAACAAACAGCGTGTAAATAAAAGTAAATATCGTTTAAACAAACCCGCTGTAAACCGCCTACGGCTATTACGAGCAGTTGCGCGCTACAATGCCTTATCTTAGCCACCGTCCAGCTGCTGTCCACACAAAAACAAATATGAGCGCCACATTTATTGACAGCTAATTTATGGTTTTAAGCCTTCGCATCTCAAACACAAATATATATACTATATCCATCAAATAAATATTAAACGTATGCGTAAATTTTGTAATTATATGTCTGCTATTGCTACAGATACTTCATGCTTTTGTGTTACATAAATTAATCATAATTTTTGGGTAGCTGAAACCTGTTTACCACGCTAAAAGCACGCCTTTTATGGGTAATACCCTGCAGCCAATGCAACTGGTTGTAAACTACTTCACAACTTGAGAAAGTGAGCTAATTATTGAAACAAAAAGTTGTATGGCTGATAAACAAAAATTGTTCAGTTTTGGGTTGAAAGACTTGATCAGAGTCTGACTCATGTTATGAGAAAGTAGTCTTTAGTTTATCGCGTAAAGATGTTACAGGCACAAGAGGTAGAGCTTTACTTCTTAAACGACTTACGGAACTGTATATAAAGCTGCCCACCAAAGCTTTGATTATAGAAACTAACTCGAAGTAATGTCGATTTCAGCCTGAAAATTTAATATTTTTCCCCGACGAGTCTGCAATTTCATTGGACTCATCAGACCAATACAGATACTTTTGCTCATGCATTGATACATTCTTACTGTTTCTTAATATTTTAAGACTCATTATAAGAGCTTTCGTGGTATGATATCGCTGCTTTGTTCCGGCTATCTTAATCACTTGCTCACGTTTCTTTTAAGACTTTTACCATAATTATTTAAAAGTATGTAGGAATATATACATACATACACATAAGCAGGTTCTGCTCATTCGAGTGGACACAAAACATTTTAATCAAAGCTTTTCGAATATGATTGGCTTTTTCGGAGAAATTATTGATACACTTTTATTGCTATTTTTAGTTCTTTCAAAGTATGCAGTCGTATCTTTACTAAAATTGTTAAATAGTATAATGAGTTGTTGTGAGTCATAAATTTCGGATTAATCACAATTCAATTGATTTAATTGACTTTAGCAGTAGCTTAGCCACTTTTGTGTTGGGTCTCATTAATTTTTATGTTTTTGGTCTTTTATAGCCGCCAAGTGAATTATTGAGTATTTATCCCATATTATGTGTGGCTTTGTATACAGATAAAGGCAATTTAAGAATTAATTAATTTTATGAGTAGATTATTTGCCTAAGCTTGTGCTATGATTTGGTTTGGTCATTTAAAGCTTTGGAATATAAATAAATTTTGCTAGATAGTAGTTTCAAATAATATGCTACAACTAAACGAAAATATACCTAATAGGCACTAGCTTTTAAGCACTTTTTCATAACCAACAGTATTTTGTCTAACAAAGCTTTATCGAGCTTTCTCACACACAGCCTCACATAACCAGTTTTAAAAATCTTGTAATAAAAATAAATTGGTGCCATAGACCTCCTAGGCTAATAAGGTTAAGATTGTCTTGCAATTTGCGGTGGCTGCTTATAATTTTTTCACAAAATCAGTGGGTTCCTGCATGTTTTTTGCCGACTCTGAACGTCATCAAAGCTTTTCAGTGCCAATATACACTTGGAGAAAAAAAAAATATTTTCACATTATATTCTTATATATATTATTTTGTAAGGTGTCAACGTTTTTGTTTTCTCCTGCTGTTGAATTTTGAATGAAGCTTTTGGCACAAGCACCCATTCTATATTTATGTGTATGACCGGCAGTGATTTATAGTAAACGCAGTGGAAAGTTTTAAATTTTTTTGTTATATTTAAATTAATATTCTTAATATGTATGTATCACAAAAATATGCATTCTTACTTATTTAAACCTCCAATTAAATGTAAATTATATGCAACAAAGATAAAAGTAGACTTGAAAAAAGTTTATTATTTGTAATAAAAAAGTGACGGTAAATGTTTATTAATTTCATGCAAAAACTGCTCGACAGGCATTTCAACAGAAATAATTCTTTTTGCAAGCCACCACAATCAGCGAGTTGCACTCAACTTTGACCGAAGCGATAGTAATAAAAATACGCAGCCAAATAAAAAAAAAACTAAAACATAAAAGCTCAAACAAAAAAAAAAGCTCAAACAAAAAATTTAAGAATTAAATGCAAACAAAAACGGAAATAATTTGTTATAAAAAGTTCAACGGAAGCAAATCACTTGTTTAAAAATTATGTGCGCAAAGCAATGTTGCAACGAATGGCAAACCATTCAAGCGTTGCAACCTATAGACTGGAAAATTTTTATGCAACAAAAAAGACAACAAATAACTAGATATCAAACAAACAAAACCAAAAAGCACAACGAAAAAAAATTAAAAAACACACAGAAAAGGCGGTAAATAAGTAGTGTGACGTATAAAGTGAAATGCAGCATGCAACATTCGTCACACAGGACAAGCGGCAATGCCAGCAGACTGAACAGGTGGGTGCAAATGGGTGCTGAGTGAGTAGCGTGAGTTGCAAAGCGCAATGTCCCTTACGCCTGTTGCGGGTACTTTTTTTTTTTTTTTTTTTTTTTTTTTTTAAATGCACTCAAAGGTTAGGCGTTTGTGTGTGTGTGTGTTTGTGGGTGGCAGCAGGAGAGACTGAATTTATTGGTCTGTCATGGCATGTTCAACGCTCGTTGCGCTTTAGCACAGTCACCATTGCTTACTGCAGCAAGCTCGATTTGCTTTTGCGCTGCATTGCAGTCGATAAATTTTTTGTTGTGTTTTTGTTCTTGTAGCTTGTAAAAAACTTTAAAGCTTAAATTGGCGCATAGAAAGCCATAAAAATCGCTTTGCCATGACAATGAAAAATGCGCTCATGTCAGTTTATTTAAGATTTTCTTTTTTTTTTGTTTCAATTTAACATTTTATTATGTCTCAGTTTTTTTTACTAATGGAATGAAATTGCAGTTGAAAACAAAATTTAGCAAAGTAAGTACAAAAACGTTAGATCAATAAAATGAAGTAATAGTTTGTAGTAGTAAAAAGGTTGCAGAAAGATTTAATCGAAATAATGAAATACAAAATGTGAGAAGTTCAGTGAGCGAAGCAATGTTACTTATCAAGTAAGTTGTTTCTGGTTAGCGAGCAGTTGAAGACAGCGCACTTTTTGGGATACAAATTCAAATTTTGGCGCTTCGATTCGACGAATTAAGTTCAATTTTATATCAAAACCTATAAAAAAAATGCACATTTGGAAGCAGACCCTCTTTGATTTTGGGGAAATTTTCCATTCAGCTGTTTTTTACTTATACAAAGACAGCATCATTTTTAGAAGTTGCGTTTTTGAAAAATGGGATGAAAAAAATAAAAAAGGTTATGAGTTCATCAAACGCAACTAAAAGTTACTTGCATTTTTTTTTTTGTACACCAGTAAATCCGCCACAGCGCGCCTGCTTATGTCATCCAGCTAAGCCTACGCTTGCTTTATTCTTACTTTAGTCGCCATTTTGTACTACACTTTACCGTTGACATAAAGCTTCATTGCAGCTATTTTTTGTATGTTTTCATTTCAGCAATACACACAAAGCTTTGAGTTGAATAACACGTTAGCTTTGAATGAAACATGCGCTCTTACACAGATAGTTTAGGCGGAAATCCCTATTGTTGTACTGTCATGTTGACGAAACAAATGCCCTTAGCAGCTAAAAATCCACAATAATTCGCATCACATACACAATTTGAAAGCAAACATTACTATAAACATGCATTAAGAGAGCAAAAATATAGAGAATTACAAAATGCTCATGTCATAGCACTGCAAAAAATGCGACTAGTCTAGGTTGCAATCGGGATGAGTCGCAAAGGAGGATGCGGCGCCTAATGCTAGTTCTTATTAAGTTGCATGAGTTGAAAATTTTTCACTTTAGTTTAAGCATGTCCTATGGAGAGCCAATTATGTTTATTTATACCCAAACAGGTATAGAAGGACGTATCCACTTTCCAATCAAACGGTTAATTTTAACTCCTATAAGTATGCTACAAAAATTAAAATGTGAGTATGCCGCGAAAATAAAAATTCACGTATGTACATATGTGTTTTGAATTATAGGCCACTGTGGAAGAAATGTGTTAGATAATTGCGGATCACACTCTTTGAAGATTAATCGCCTTATTTTTTTCCAGGGAAAAGCTCTATTGAACATCAAAACGCTAAAGATGGTGTTGCAACGCTCCAGCTAATGGCGCACAACCCGCTACGTCTATCAAAACAGTTGACCAGTCAAGCGATATGAATTGCTGGAAACAAGCTTTTGCGCTACCTGCATGAGGCTGTATGTAAAAAAGCTCTATAAAGCTCTCACCCAAATACTTTCCAAGAGGACACACTGATGCGGTTAAATGTAAAAAATGATATGCAGCTCAATATTTGTACAATTCGCTTGCATTTGAAATACGAATCACGAGGTATATCGCTGGGATCTTGTTTTTTACCGCATACGTGCCCAAAAGTATGCAAACAAGCATAGTGTACCGAAAAAAAGTGCGCACTCGTGAAGTGGACTCAACATTGCACATACATATTTATTCTGCATTTAATTCAATTTTTATTATTTACTTTTCTACAAACGAGTCAAACTGCAAATGCGACGATTTAAATAGGATTAAATTCGCATTTTCAATAATAATGTACCTATGCATGTGTGTGTTGTTGACAGGAGTAAAAATTAGACAAAGCGTGACGTAAGGGACTACATTAAAAACGCAATAAAAAGCCGCTCACAGCAAATAAATTATGCATAGCGAAATGCGAAAACAAATACAAAATTTAAGTATGTGTATGCATGTAAATATATGTACGTATGTGTGCAGAAATATACCGGGGAATAAATGTACATCATTCAGCTGAGATTAAATAAAATATTCTTTGAATGGCTGAGTGCCAGAGAGTAATGAATATTTTATAGTTTAAATAATAAAATAGCTACATACATATTGCTATATGACAGGAGAATACATATCTAGTATGTGCATATACATATGTACATATGTATGTATATATGGATTTATATAAAATTTTATTTCTTGCCTTGGACTCTGCCACTTTCTTATATTTTTCCGAGTAAACATTTAAAATGAAACTGAAACATTTTTTCCAAAATATTAAAATGCAACATAACAACTTCATCTAAATAGTTCTTCAGATAGGTAAAGCACATACATACACACATACATAGAACAGCAAATTACGTACGCAATTAGTTCACTGAAATTCAATAAAAACCAATTTAATACAATTCTCGGCAATTCATAGTCGCTTAACTAACCACTATTTCCCACAATCAAGCTTAACGCTGAGTCAACACTTCAATCTATTTACGTTGAATGTACAGTTAGAGAATATGCACGCAATTTAGCCAATAAAAAGTTCACTAAAATAGTTAGCGTGAAATATAAAAAAAAAAAAACAAAAAAAAACTTTTTTAAATTAATTTTAAAATGCTTAATTTTTGCAAATTAAACACAACCCAAATACTTTGAATAAAAAAGTAAAAGCGCACACAGCAACTACAACGCAAATGCATGAACACGTGCTCATTGTGGCATGCCACATAAACCCGTTTTACTTTCGCATTCATAGTTGTGGGTTGTTTGCTTGCTGCCTGCTTTCAATTGCCTAGTAGAACATGCGAGCGCTTCAAAAGGACAACAAAACTTTTGTTGAAATTTGTATGTTCCCTGCAGAAAATCGTGTGACTAAACTCTATAGAGCGATCCGGGATGGATCGCTTAAGTCTACAGTGGACTGTAATTCAATTTGTGTAGCATGCTACTAGGGGTGTAAGTAAATTTTAGTATTTGTAGCATACTTATAGGAGTTCAAAGCTCTACTTTATTTTATTTTATTATATTTTATTTTATTTTATTTCATTTTAATTTATTTTATTTTATTTTATTTTATTCTATTTTATTTTATTTTATTTTATTTTATTTTATTTTATTTTATTTTATTTTATTTTATTTTATTTTATTTTATTTTATTTTATTTTATTTTATTTTATTTTATTTTATTATATTATATTATATTTTATTTTGTTTTATTTTATTTTATTTTATTTTATTTTATTTTATTTTATTTTATTTTATTTTATATTATTTCATTTTATTTTATTTTATTTTATTTTATTTTATTTTATTTTATTTTATTTTATTTTATTTTATCTTATTTTATTTTATTTTATTTTATTTTATTTTATTTTATTGTATTTTATTTTATTTTATTTTATTTTATTTTATTTTATTTTATTTTATTTTATTTTAATTTATTTTATTTTATTTTAGTCTCTCCATAGAACATGCTCAAATAAATGTGAACTGTTTAGACCCTACAAAATAATCAGAACAGGTATTAGTCGCAACCTCCTTTGCGACCCGGCCCGGTCTGTGCCTAGACTAATCGAATTTTTTGCAGGGCATCTATGTTTGTACATATGTATTTATATTTATATTTATATGAAATAATTCTTTTATATAAAATACTGCTTTTAGTTTTTGGTAGCGCCACAATCTAATTACATTTCGGTTGTTGTACGAATTGTATGAAACATATTCAACATGGCTACAAAATGAAAAGTGGAATTGTGAAGATGTGTTATGCCTGCAGATGTGAATATATGTATGTATGTGTAAAGGTGTATGTTTTTCTCGTTAGTTTGTTGTGG
This sequence comes from Sphenella marginata, assembly GCA_951509765.1. Lineage (NCBI taxonomy): Eukaryota > Metazoa > Arthropoda > Insecta > Diptera > Tephritidae > Sphenella > Sphenella marginata. Next base: position 11,184,387 of record OX608081.1, on the reverse strand, counting down.
CACTTTCACATAAGCAAGTGTAGGGAACTTTCATATTTATTTTGCTTAGTAAAGTTGCCACCTTTTTATGTTTAATTTATAAGTTTGTATTTGTACTTTGTATATTCCGAAAAGTTCAATGTTCTGCAACAGTGTTCGAACTTCAAAATTGTAATTAACTTTAGGGTACAAAACAAATCATTACATTTGAACAAAAAGGATTTTAAACAAAAGTATTTTATGAATAAAAACTAGACACTTCCCTTTTTGAAATATGGCAGAAGGTCCAAAATTCTGTGTCGAACACTTAAGGATACATTGCCGGTTATTAAGTGAAAAAGTAGTGAGAGAACACGGAATACTTTTTCGATCTATACTTTTTCATATCAAAGCCACCCAACTTTAAACATTTAAAACATATTTTTTTAATTTTTTTGGCTTTTAAAAATTCAACTTTTATGAACAGCAAAAAAGATTTTTTGAAAATCATACAAATCAAAATTTTTAGTATTTCCACGACACATTATTTTCCCCCATATATAACTGAAAATGTGTAGTTTTACTAGTGTTACCTTCATTTACATACATATACATATGTATACCAGTGCATATATGTACATACAGCAACTCACATTTGCCATTTCCTTTATTGTGCGTGCCAACATATGGCCGCAATGAACTACTCAACAAAACAGTGTTGACAGTGAATGCTCCGCCCCCCATTCTTTTGTTATGTAAATTATAATGCACTTTTTAAGTTGCCACACTAATGATGTAGCATGTGTGGGAGAAATTTATAAAGCGCTGCATAAACTTGTATGCTCCGAAAAAAAGTGTATTTAAATTAGGCAAATTTTAGCGCAAGCCATTCTCTTAGTAGGCTATCAACTAAAATAGTAAAAGTTTTGAGAAACTACTTTTCGAGCATTCATTGAATTTTTGGAAAGATACTGTAAGACATCTCAGAAAAAGATGCTAAAACCGATATACCTAATGCATTCTATTATATGTACATATTTACATACATAAGATCTCCCGATTTGGTCCAAAATAAAAGACTGTCCAACCCTATTTCAGAATTTTATTCAACAACTCCCTATCTGATTATACATATTTATATACCAAAATCTTATCTCAGGCTAATATTTATTGAATTTTTGGTTCAGATAGGTAGGGTGATTAAAAAAAAAATTCAAATAGGAAGTTATTGAACAATATTTTGTCTTCAACGAAATTATTCTTCAACAGTTTCGACACTTTGCTCAAGCAGAATATCACACAAAACATCAGAAAAAATACAGTCATACATGTTATTTTTGCGATTAGGTTGAGAACCAATTCCTTCTTCGCTTGTAAGTCAACATTTTTAGGCAAAGCAAAAAAGTGTTTTTTATATGGAAACCTATGACTCTCAAGTTGAGGTTGTGTTGATTACCAACCTATGATATTTGTGAGTACCTTTGCTCCACATTTCTGCGCTTATGTGACTCAAGCCTAAACGTTTATTAGAAAGCTCCATTTATTTTTATAATATGTAGATTGAAGAGTACTTTTTTTTTGCTTTGTAGCCTCGTTACATTAAAACCTTGTAACTATTTTTATTAGAGATTTCTATATCACTAAAATTGGAAAATTCACCTATCACAAAATTTTTCTTACCCGACTATTCCAAGCTTTCAGAAATTAGGCTCAATATTTACCTACAAATGCATATTAAACAGAATTCGGTTTTACCTGCAAAAAAAGAAGAAAAAAATTTAAAATTAATAAAATGCGCATAAATTGAATTACAACTTAAAATACGGTGAACAGTAAAAAGCCTCCCTCCCACATTTGTTGACAAATTTATTTCCGCCCTCCCCATTACAAACGAGATTCCAATTTACAATAAACGATATGCTAATTTGTAACTAATATCAGGAAGTAACTTTACGGGCAATACTCGTATGTATATAAATATAATTTTTCTTTTTTCTATATCGTCAGACTAAATTTTCTCTTAATTCCACCATGAAATGCGGCACATATGAGAAAATTTCCAATTTGCTGTGTGCCAAGCTGCGTAATAATTTCTAATTTATTATTATAACTTTTTTTTTGTTGTATTTTTTTTTAAGTATAAGATATCTATTTTATGTTTATGTTTGTATATATGTATGTATGTATATGAGATAAACAAAATTAAGTAGCAACAAAAATAAACGTTGTGTAATATGCGAAAGAAAAGGTGAATGGCAGTGTGAAGTCGCCATGTAAAGGGTGTTGCATTTAGTGAAGATAGTTGAAGTGATATATGTTTCCTACTATAATTCGTAATCGAATGGTACAATAATGAAAAGAGAATTATACAGAGGTGGTTTTAGTTCGTCGAGGAGAGACTTTACTTCAACTACTAAGCTTCGCAAGGAAGTCAAGCTGACAAAGAGTAGACGCATGTCGATGCGCTCGATGTAGATATTCTGAAGGATTTGATTTTAAAGCCGCACTGGTAAGGTCCAATAAGCATTTCCAGGTTCGTTTCACAATACTTTAAATGGAACTTTTTACGAGTGTGAATTAAATTTAGAAAAAGCAGTCGAAACGCATTTTAGGTCCTAAAAAAAAAAAAACGAGGTCGAGAGGTAAAATCAAAAAACATAGTAAAGAGAGACTATTTAATTTTTTTTTCCCTTCTCACAAAGAAACAACCAAATGATACACCCTTACTAGGCCAGCTAACAGCAGCAAAGTAAGACAAAACGTTTTCTCAACCCAAACGAATTAGATTCGTGACGCTAGCATGTTTTTTAAGTCGCTACGGTAATCGCTTTTTTTTTTGTTTTTTTTTTTTTTTGGTGATGCCACAACCAACAGACGTTCTTCTTCAGTTATATTTTAGTGCTGCTCATAGTTGTTGTTGTCCTGCTTGTTGTTATTATTTTTTCGGTAAAAGCGCCAAAAGCAATTGCTTATTCCTTACAAGTTGAGCTGCGCTTCGCCGCGCTTGCCCTCATATGTGAAGCGTTTTCGTGGTGTTGATAAAGCAAAGCAGTCAACAGCAACAAAAACAACAATATAACCATACAACAACAAAAACCAGCACTTCACTCTACGTTAAGAATTTCATTTATTTAGGCATGCAAATCGGCTCTTTATCGCACACGTAAATTTCGGTGGCAGCAAAGACAGGAATTTACAATGGAATTTGCATTAATTTTCGGAAAATTCAGTGCCAATGACGAGCAGACAAACAACAACAAAGCCAAACAAAAGATAGACATCTGCGCACGCGAAAATGAAAATGTCTCCCCTTTTTAAAATGTTTTTTTGTTTGCAGCTAAGGGTTGTACGCAATGCAGTCATGTCAGTTAGCGTTAACGTTTTCAAAACTCTACTGGTACACTTTATTTTATTTAACTATCGTGCATTTTTTTCAAAAATATTCTGCAAAATGAAAATATGCCTAGCATGTTTGGCATGACTTCTGTGGTGGCAACGTAGAAAGCTGCCGTTGCTGCTACGTCAACGTGCAAATGCGCTACCAGGATACCTATGCGAAGCGGCATATCGGGGTGGCGGCATGAGCAATGCCATGTTAAGCTTAGCTAAGTCAATTCTTCTATTGTTTTTTTTTTGTTTGTTTTTGTTGTCTGTCTGAAAGCGTTTGAAGTTGCATTTTGTTGGTATTAGAAAAGGAATATAAGAAGAAGCGGAATTTGAGGTTTTTGCACCCCTAAGCTGCATCTACATATTTGAAAGCTTTCAAGTGTCTCAGTGTACGAGTGGTGGTTGATTTTGGAGTTTTTTGTTGGCATTTAAATAACTTCGTGCTGCTTTTTATTGTGGTATATCAATATGCGAGTCAAACTGTGTTCCATTCAGCAATTGTTTTGCAGGTGTTACTAAGCCGCTTATGTGCTTTATACGCCATATACAGTTAAGTTGTTTGGAAGCATTAAGTTTTGTTATTGAATGAATTGAGCTTTGGGTAAGGCATTTCAATTATTTAAATATGTATAAAAAAGGAACATCATTCGTACTAACAATTAATCTTTACAGATTTGAGGCACGATGAACATTTGGCTCTTATTTCAAGACAGTCATCACAAATCAAAAAATTGAGTTTCTATCATTGACTGTAATTATTGTGTGATGCATTGAGTAAGAACTAAAAACAGATCAAACATGTTTTAAATTAACTTCCGAGCTCTCTTAAAGATAATGCAGGAAATAAAATTTCAAATGGCCGCAAATAACTTAATAAAATCAAAGATTGCAAACAATGGACTTCAAACGAAGACTTCATTTAAATGATTGCAATGGAAATACTGAAAAAAAAAAAGATTTTATTATGACTCACAAACTTACTTATGCATGTTTTTTTAATTATGTTTAGTCTTAGTTATGCAGTACAAAAATTGATTGCAAAAATCTGAAAAAAATCAACTGGCTAACTATTTGCAAATTTTTTATGTTTTTTAATAAATCCTCAAAATATAGTGCAGTTAAATGATTTCAAGCCACTGCAAATTACTTCAGTCAATAATTGCAATCAAAAGGTGACTTGGTGAAAAATTATTGTAGGAATATAATGACTGACAATCCTGATTTTATTTTCATTGCAAAATGAGTTCTATATGCTGACTTCATTTTGTTCACTATGAGCTCTGGAATAAAAAAAATTGATTGCAATAATCTCAATGCAAAAATCAAACCATGTAATACTTTTCACATTTGGTTTTATTCCTAAAACAGTAGAGATGAATTCAAATCATGGCAAATGATTTCAGAGATTTTTATTCAAATAACTTGAATTGAATTGAGAATGTGACTTCATTCTAATTACCGCAATGAGAAAAATTAATCACATGACTAATGACTTCATTCAAACGACTTTAATTGATAACTCAATTCATTCAACTGCCTTAACGAATGGCGGAAAATAGTGTTGTAGAAAATATGTGTAAAAATTTCGCTATTTCAACCTCTCGTTATTCAACGATGGGCCGTCGAGCTTTTCGTTATTTTGAACATTTTTCTGCTGAAGTATTTGCAGAAAAAGTTATTACAATTGGAAGCATATTTTCTCAGTCGATGTAAAATGATAATAGGACAATTAAGGGAAATTGGGAACCATAACCAAACATGAATTTTACAACAAAAGATTATTATAGTAGTTTAGTTAATGGAGTATTTGCATATAAATGACACAACAACTACTACACGCACAATGTTCAAAAATACTATTTGTGGTAGAAGCACTTGAATAGGCACATTAGAAGTTAACGTTTTGTTGACTTCCGTCAAGCCCACTAATGTCGAAGCGGAAATACCTCAAATGGCGTTAATAACGGGTTTCACATAGCATGAGCCAACAAAGTGAATAGTCACCACCCCAAAGGGCTTTGCAATTGATTATTTGAATAGAGTTTGCAAATTAAGAAAATAATAGAAGAAAAACCAAAAAACAAACTACATAAAAATATCTGCTAATAAATATTTATGTATAGACGGTTGCTTGTATGTTTTGTTGCTATTATTATTATGACTACCATTTTAATATACATACATATTAATACAAAACTACCCATACCATTAGAACTACTAGCTACTTGCCTATGCAAGAGGCAATTTCTTAGCGTTGCAAAGGCAACGAACGTGCGTCAAAACAAAGAAACAAACAAAAAAAGAGAAAAAGTGCGCAATAATTAACTTATGTATGCGTATGCCACTGTTGGACGTTAACCATATTTAATAATAATAATAATAGTAATAATAATGCTATAGAAAAAGTGAAGCAGCTAGCACTCAAATTCAAGAGATTTCCTTTTTGCCTGGTACTACAACAATTTTAGATCGCTGCTGTTACCAGCCGGTTATGCCCTGCCCTTAATAACCAATTCTTGCCACGTACAAGTTGAATATAATTTTATGCTTCGCATTATGACAATCAAACGTCGGTAATAATCAAACAAAGGCATGACAATAATCATGCTGCTGTTGGGACAATGCGTGTTGCACAATGTATGATTATGAGTTTGAGTGGGATAGAAAATAGAAAAAGCTTACAACAGAGGAATGATAGATTTCTTGACACTTAAGAAGACATATAATAGTTTTACATTTCCGCTCTTACCAGAGGCCTTTGATTTCGGATCGTTTAAGCTGGCACAAACTCTTTGAATCAAAGTTTTTATTCATAGCATCCCTACAAGACGGTGCTGATGGATGCATCAGAATTTTCATATTGCTACTGCAAAACTGATGGGCGATTTGTTCTAGGCGCTGATGACCCCTTCAGCGCTTCCTTACAAATGACGGTTCAGATGTAAGTTAGCTGTCTTGTGGGGATACATTCAAATTATATGCCAAAGTCTAGCTTTCAGGTTATAGTGCTATGCAAGTTAGTCTTAGTGAGTGAGTTCTAAATATTTGACAAGCAACCTAGTGAAAATAGAAATATTCTCAAGAGTTAAGAAAAATGGGAACCATTCAAATTTTTCAAATAACTTTTGATAATTTTGCTTTGACTAAAGAGAGTATAGAAACGGTAAGACCAGAAAGGTAGGGGAATTTTTTTTGTATTTATATTTGAGCCTATTTTTATAATATTTTTTTAAATAGTTATTGTTGCTTAGAAACTCAAATGCGCCCACTGTGCGGTGTTGAACTAAAACGATGATTATCACTTATATTGATACTTTCCAGCAGTGGCGTGTCGTACTCATAACAGCAACTACTGATAGTACGGGCAAATAGACGCTTTACTTGTTTGTATGGCTTTACAAAATAGCTCCGCATAAAACAACAAAAACAATATAACATTGACTTGTGCATGCGTTAAATGCAATACATATTTGCTATTTAAAAATCGTCCGTTTGTTTCTCGGTATGCCGTTTTGTCTGCCAACCAACAGTTATGTAGTCACCTGGAACAGTAATTGGTATGGTACCTAGCGCATAGCCTTGTTCAAAGCCACCGTCCAACAGCCGTGCAGCAAGCTCATAGCATACAAAGCCTCACCCGACGCGTGCTTATATAATTTCTGATAAGTTTTTTATGACATGCTTAGATAGATAATAAGACAAATATAAAAAAAAAAATTAGACAAACAAAGAAGCAATATTCGCTGTGAAAAATCGTGTGACTAGTCCCTAAAGAGAGCCATCCGTGACCGATCTCTTTAGTCTACAGTTGACTATAATTTAAATTGTGTAGCATAATTATAGGGTTTTAAGTAAATTTTAGTTTTTGTAGCATACTTATAGGAGTTCAAAGTACCCATTTGGATGTAAACTGATTCAGACCCTTCGTACCCGTTTGTGTATAAAAAGGGAATCATTAGTCTCTCCATAGAACATGCTCATCATACAAAGTGCACAGAACAGGCATTAGTCGCATCCTACTTTGTGACTCGTCTCGGACTGAGCTCAGACTAATCGCATTTTGTGCAGGGTTATTATCTATCTATCGATACACAAACACTGCAAGCACGAATATTTTTTATTATTCAGTGAGAATGCTTTCTTTTTTTATGCTTTGGTGTTACTTTTTTGTCTTGAATGAATGGCATTTTCTTGCTGTTTTTGTTGCTTTCGATAAAAAATATGTAAGTATGTGCGTACATAGGAAACGACCAACAACAAACGTGGCATAGTAATGAGGATTTATATTCTTTTGCTTTTTTTTTATATAAATACAATATTTTTTATGAATATTTTATATAAATAGTAAAAGCAATAAAAATTGTATGTAATGCTAATACAATCGTTTATTGATTGTTTAATAATTATAATAAGTTGAAGTACGTACTTTGGCTATACAGAATTTTAATGCTGGAACGGCAACGAAAAATTTAAAAAAATTATTGCGTTTAGCTTAAAAAAATTAAACAAGATCGTTAGCATTAGACGTCACTGCAGGTCAGCATATACGAATACATACATATGTATGTATGTGAGGCAATGATCGGAAAATAGTTTCCTAGAAATCGAACTTACACGATTGGCTTTTTACAAGTTTTGAATGGATAGAGCATAAGATCATAACATTTTATTTAGTTTGGGAGAGGTTTTTGGTACTTTTTTATTGCAATAGATGTTCTGAGACATCGTATTGAGGAAAACGTTTTGAATCTTCGCTGAGATAGGCTGTTTTTTTAAATTTAATCTCATTAGTTAAACGAATTTTACTATGCAAATACATAATTGAAAAAAATTCTAAAACTAGCCAGGAACAAACCATGGTACAACTATGGGAGTATTAGACAGAAAGTATCAGAACTCTAATGCAAGACGAAGATACGATATGCTCAAAACATTCTGCTGGCTTTTCCTAATAAAAACTTATTATTTAATTCACATAGTAAAAAATCATAATAAAAATAAGTTTTTAAATAATTTAGTCCGCAAAAATAACAAATTGATTTGGGTTGCAAACATTTATTTCTTTTCCACGGATGAAAAATTATTAAACTTACCTTAGTTCACATAATAATAAAAAAGCTACTTTTAAAATAGATTTTTAATATGAAAATATATGTATGTATGTATGCACATAGAATTATATGTATGTATGTACATACATACATAGTACCTACTTGCAATGCATTACTACTGTCTGAGCATATTTCGCGCTTTTGGTAATGGATGTAAAAAGTTTATTTTAATTTTCAGCTTGATCGCATTTTAATTGCTTTTTTTTTGTTCATACAAATATGAGTATTTATAATAAGTTTTCATTACGGATAGCATTTTTTTTCTTCCTCTTGCGCTGTGCTACTTTTCTGCATCTGGAAACATGAATTTTTTTTTTGTTTTTGATATACTTTTTTATGGCTTTATAAGTTGATTTAGTGAGCATCAGATATGAAGCTGAAGCAATAGTAGCGAAATAGCTTTAATAGCAACTTACTTGCGGGCATAGGTAAATATATTGGGGATGTTACGGATGTGAAGATAGCGCAACTGCTGGTATCTAATGCGAAAGTGGCTAAAGAATGCAGCAAATAAAAGATGAAATTGTTAGCGTGTGCGTTATTCAAAACATGACATGCGTAATTTTTCATTAGTGGGTTTATTATAAACTAACTGTTTTCATTCTTGATTCATGCACAGTTTTTATAAGGCGAAAATAATTAATTTTTAAGCAGAAAAGAGGCTAAAATAGGTCTAGAATATATATAGTATTTTAAGCTTAATTTGCGTTATATGCCGAAATTAAGATAGTGTGAACATGCTATAAGATCTCTTGATAAATAATTTCGTCTCAAAGAAATCTGCATTAAACATACAAATTCATCGCATCACTAGATTATTAAATCGGGGTCCAAAATCCGTCACATCTCTAATATATATGCATGTTCCAACTAGAAGAATTTTTTTTTATATTTTCCTACCTTCATGGTTCTTAATGTTGCTGCGTTCGCCAACGACAAGATCGTTATAGTTTTTTCCCAGTACTCGCACTCAACATTTGGCCTACGGCGAGTAAACTTTGTTGCACGCGATTTTCACTTGGTTAATTCGCATGTCTTATATCTTCAATAAGTCCTACCCCACCCAACTGCATTCCGCTACACAACACGCATTTTCAATAAGCTGCCTCATTTCAAGCGTATTTGCGTTTTTAATGTGAATTTTATTTCTTTATTCTGTTTATTATGCGCGTTTTCCTGATTTCTTTTTTTTTTTTAATTTGTGCTTTACTCTACTTTTCCATTACATATGTACATATGCGCATACATACTGGTACATAAAAAAAGATGCGTGCACGAAACAATTGTACATATGTATGTATGTACATACATACGTGCCATATAGCGCTTGTGGGTGTGAAATTAATGTTTTCCTCTTGGAATTTTCTGTTCATTTTTGTTAAGATTTTTTTTTGGTTTTTTTCGGTAAAACAAAAACTCTTTTACTTGCTCATTGGAAAATATGTATTTTAGCAAAAGAGTTTTTGAGGTCAGGCGGTGAACATTAAATTTGTGAAAATTCTTATAAGAAATTTATTTAGAAATAATACAAAAAAAATCAAATAAATATTTTTTAAATAGCTTGACAAATGCGAACAATCAGCGGGTGTTGATGAGCTAAATTGACACAACGACGGTAAACGCCTACGCCTGGCGTGCCTCAACAGTGGTGAGAAAAAAAAAAAAAAATGCTGCAGAAATAGTTTGTTTATACTTATGAACTTAATACATACAGCTGTGTTCAATATAACAGTAGTGAAATTAAATTGGCAATCGTTCATCGCTGTATTTTGGATAAATTTTTAATGAAAATATAGCGAATTCTGTAACGAAATGCACATAAAAAGAAATTTCAAATTTCAGGAATTTAATTGCACTACATTATATTGAACACAACTGTATATTTTTATAGGTGTAGAGGAAAAATTATATACACACATTCAAAGCAATTAAAACATTCAATCTTTAAAAGCCTTATAATAAATTTGGTTTGATAGCCACCATCTGCTGGCCAACAGCTGGAAATGCCAAAAAACGTCGTTTCCAAAGTATTTGGTAGCAAATATTATGATTATGAATTTGATAAGCAAAATTGTTTATAGTCTTAAAAGCTACTGCTCATTTTCTTCACCTTACTGTTGATGTGTACTTTGGCTAGCGCGCCAACTATGCGCTCAGTGGGCGTTCTACAATGCACACACACATATGTACATACATACATAAAATATTTACTTGATTTCTATTTGCTTGGACTAAAATTAAGTATGCGTAGTTTTATGTTTTTTTCACGCTAGTCGCTTACAAATGAGATGCCTATAAATTACTTTATAATTAACTATAAAAGTGATTTAAATTTAAGTTTTGCTAGTTTTTTATTTTTTACTTTTTGTAATTTGTTCTATCCGATTGGCTGGTTTGCTCTTTTGATTTACACTTTTCTTCACCTTTTTAATAAAAATTATTTGATTGCTTTAAGCAGCTAAAAGTCTGTTTAATATATGGCTTTTTTAAATGAAATATTTTAGCTGTTGACCCCGAGCTTTTGTTTTTAATTGCCAGTAAATTTTATTTGAAAATTTAATTTCATAGTTTTGTGGATTTTTATGGCCTTAGTAGTAAAAAAATATATGTTTAACGCTGCGAGATGTAAAATAAATATAGATACTATATTTTGCAAGAAAACTAATTTTCCAATTTTATCGATGAGTCAAAGATTCTATGACCTAGTACGTTATACTAAAATACTGAATACCAAGTAAGAAAGCAAAGTTTATGCTAAGCAAGTATTTATCAAGCTGTGAGAAAAATACGTGGTCTCCAGCATAGTAAAATATGAAAACAGCCACATACATACATACATTCCCACATATCAATCTCTTTCATAGCTTGTAGCTTACAACTCAGTGAGAGACAAAATTTTACTCAGCAGGATGTTAATAATGCGCAGCTCTAGTACTGCTAAAGTGCATAAGCTAGTACAAAATGCCAAAGGCAATTTGCAAAATTCTTACTCCATTATGAAAAGATAGAATGAAGCCTCAAGTTTTCTTTAAAAATGAACAAAAATATGCACTTAATTGGCTTCTTCCGCTACAACGAAAATCAACGGCAAAACTCAGCATAAAAACGCGAAAAAAACCCGCTGCCAACAAAAAAGCAACTAAGTCTGATATATTTTTTCAATTTATGCAGAAAAACGGAGAGCTATTTACAAATTTCATTTAATTTGCAGCGTCCGTCGGCATTGGTGCATCCGAGCGACATGTTAATCACATGTGGCAGACAGCAGCTAAGACTGCAATTGCTGCAACAAATGCACTTAAGCGCGTTGGAGTGGCGTAGCAACCAGTTGGGTACTAAATAGATTACTTTGTTTTACATTGTTATTGGTGTTGTTGCATGAATTTTGCGTTGATTTAGTTTTTTTTTTTTAATTTTTTTCTCTTTCGGTTTTAGCGATTTTTTGCTCATTGCAATAGTTGCTACCTCCTGCTGTGGCGTGCATTATGATGCCTGCATTGCTCGATTTTTCGTAACTTCATTATGGCATATTGACGTTGTATGGCTGGAAAATATTGTACGATGAACTAAAGTTAATCCAATTCGTAGATTTATAAGTAAGCTGCAAGCGCAGACAGGCGAGATGTTAATTTGGTTTAACTAGCTGATTTAGATTAAGCTAAGCATATGTGGTTGTTGTATGTTTGTTGTTAATTTTTTATCGATATTTTATGCATAGTAACTAGATCATCTTATTTTAGTTCAAGTTGGTGAGGTTTTATTTGAAATTTTTTTTTTTTTGCCTTTTTAAAATATTTATTTACCTTTTATATCACTATTTTTTAAAGATTTACATATTTAAGTTGCATGGTAGGAACAACAAATTAATCTTAATCCAACTTGCAGATTAATAAGCAAATTGCTGGTGCAGACAGGCGAAATGTTAATTCGCATTAACAAGCTAATTAGAACTTCATTTTTTATTACATATTTTTAATAATATTTCTTCAATATTGAATATAGCGCATACGTTCCATATTATTTTGTTTTTGCTCAAGTTCATGAATTTTTTTAAAATTTTTTTATTTTTAAAAATGTATTAGTTGTATCTATATTTTATTTCTTTTTTTTTTTCTTAAGTCTAAGTTTAATTTTTTCCTTTTTTTTGCTATACTTAGTAGCATTCTTAGTGCATCATACTATCGAGTGTCGAATTCGGTTTCGATTAAGTGTTTAGTTGATCGTAATTACTGCTAACATCTGTTTAGCCTATAAGCGTTGTATGACAGGCTGCCCATGGCTCATTCTTGGTGTAGTTGTATGGGTATGTGCTTGTATATTAACATATGTATGAATGTACATATAATTTGTATTTTCTCTGTTTTCAATTTACGCATTGCGAATAAGTTCACGCCCTGCCCCATGCACATTTTGCACGTATAAATGTCTGTATAATAGATACAAATGGGTGTGTTTAACGCTTAACTGCATTTTAAATCAAGTTAATTTTCTTGAGACAATTACAAAAGTACAAAATAGCTAAAGAGCAAGAGAATTATTGGTAATGCGTTTGTGATTGCTTTCTATGCTGAAGAGCTGCACCTTTTTTTTAGCAAAGTGCCAAGAATGATAGTTCCAATTAACGAGTCAGAAAAATAAATAAAAAATAATATATAGTTATGTGTATGTGTGACACCTATACATATGCATGCAAAAGCAGAAATTTTGTTAGAAGAACTTTAACACTGTAAACTTTTATTAGGAAGTATGCAGCCCTGAAAAAACATTGAAAACGAAATGAATCTCTAATTTGAAATCATCTATGAAATATGATTAAAAACTCTCTTTCACTTGCATAACAAAATTTTATAAAAAAATTTAATATTCCTCCACAGTTACCACTTCAAATTTTAATGATTTTTCAAAATTTGTTAGCGCAATCTGTTTCTTTTTTTTTTTTTAAATCGCATGGGCAACTTTTTTGCCGCCCGCAGCGTGTTTATATTTGCATTGCTCTCGAAAACGTTCAACATTTGTGTGCAACATCATGCTGGTTATGCACAAAATCACATGCAACATACTCGTATATCGTATACAATGCAAAGCGAAATTTTTTGCGCGCAATTTTAAAGTACGCACTTGAACGGGTGTAATTGAAAATTACGTATGCCACAGAGTGTTGCAACATTGCAGCGCGCAATGAAGGTTGCCACATAACCGACTCTCTAATATTTTCTCTAACAAAATATTATCTACCCTTTTCGGGCTTTGTAATATGGCACAAGGACATTTGAAAATGAAGAAGGAGTAATAGTCCTCATTATGAAGTCATGGTAAATATTGTAAAAAAAAGAGGCATTGAACTTTGGAATGAACTGTTGATGAATATGGATGATGGCATTAATGTCGTCAATTTTGCATATACATATGTATAAGTGTTACTAATGGCGGGGAAAATTTCTGTTGCAAAGTCGTTTAAGTTATATGGAAGCATCTTGTTCGAAGTTAAAATTCTTAGAGCTATAGATTTTGATTTATATAAAAACTTATAAAAAATATTCGATAATTTTAGATGATCCGTTTTAGAAATTCGTACTGAGTTCCTGCTGTTTTTTTTAAATGTTTCTGAATTTGAAAATAAGTAAAAAATATTTACTGGACATATTTCATTATCGTATTAATATAAACTACTCCCTACTGAATAAATATTTCGAGTAAAAATATCATTTAGACAACTAGGCAAAAAAAAATAAATAAATAAATATATATTGCTAGATGTATAAATAAGTCACGACGACCTATACTTAGATCGCAAAGCAAACTTAGAAAATACAACGCATAGAATCAGGTAAACAGACAGTTTGTGAAGAAGCAACTGATAGTTAAACAAGTGCGCACAACAAACAAATAAACATAAACAGCCAGTCAAATAGTCATTTAATCATATACGATTTGAGACTTATGTACATATTATTAAGCTTGTTATCAAAGCAGCAGCAAAACATTCGCGTTCGGCGGCAATCAAAGTGGAACAACATACTACAAAATACTGATAGCAATGTTGAGAAACGCGTTTGCATGCCGAAGCAACAACAAAAATGTAATGTATGTATGTATTTGTGTATAGAAGATGCGCTTATAAGCAACGTGATGTTATGTTGGCAATGCAATAAATGCAGGGGCAACAACCAAATTGACACCAATCAAAGATTGAAAAATCTACACAAACAGCAAATATTTTATGTGCGTCGTGGGCATATGTATGTATTTGTTGCTTGTATGTTCGGCAATGTGCATATGGTATGCCTAAATAAATAATCATGTGAACAAATAAATTTGTAAATTTATGATCATGTTCACGATTCATATAGTGCGTTTCATAACTATGGAAATCTGGGAATGTATGTACGTTTTGAAAGGTGTGCAAAATATTGATTTGTACAAATGTTGAAGGAGAAAACTATACCTAAGAAAAGTGTTGGAGTTCAGATTATGTATTGCATATATGTATTTCTGATTAAACTTTGACCATTCTAAGAATGCCTTTTCAAAAATTTAATTTGGGTCACTTTGGTCCATATATCGCGCGATATTTCGAAACTGCTCGAGCTAGCGATATAAATTATATCTTTTATTTTAAGTTAAATGTTTAGTAATGCAACAGCAAAAGTTTCATGCAATTTAATTTAGCAGTGTTTGAGTGATGCGCGATCAAACATAGAGACAGACGGACACAAATTGTAAAAAGTGTTGATCTTATAAGGCAGAAAGAAAAGTTGGCTCAAGTAAAAGTATTCTAAATACTCAACGAAATTTTTAAAATACTCAAGTCTGAGTACTATAGCCAACAATTCGTTTTTCGACAAAATAAAACTTGTTAAAATGTTCTCAAACTTTTTTTTTTAGCTTTTTTAAGGCTGTCACGAAGTTTGGCATACAGAGTGGTACTGCGTTTAGAGTAGTATGGTACTACAAAATATCAAAATCCAATTTTCTTTACATACATAAATGCTAACATGTGAGTTCTGAAAGAGCTATAGTTATGAAACGCACTGTACTTACATATATCACTATCTATGTAGTATGTATGTATGTATGTGTCTCTATGGCATGTGACAAAATAAATTTTTGTGCCGTAAATAAGTATGAAGTTCAATTTGTATTTGACTTATCAAAGAGGTTATGTTTTTTATGTTTGTATGAAGTTCAATTTATATTTGACTTATCAAAGAGGTTATGTTTTTTATGTTTGTTTTTATGCATGCTTCTTCTTATAAATGCTTGGATGCATACCCACGTTGATGACATGTTGTTGCCCACAAATTACATGCATTGAGTAATTGAAATAACACATACATAAACAAATAAGTTGTAATCACTTTCTTAACAGCCAAACGAAATTGTAATTAAAATAACAACAACAAGTACATATTATAAAAGTAGGACGAAAAAACGCAAAACTTACCATAGTTTAGGAACTGATATAGTTTAAATGATTGACGTGATTGAGAAGCTTTGAAAAATATTGAAACGAAAACTGGAAGTTCTCAAGGAGTTGCCGGGTATTTTGGGCAACTGATTTTACAATCCCGGGATGTCGTTTAGATAGACTTACGAGTACTTTAGAGGAACGAATTTATGATTTCGTTGGGCGCATATTGCGAACAAACATAATAAATACAAAAGAAAAAAAATCTAAGAAAAGCAAGCTTGGAATTTACTTACTGACTCTAACATTAACATAAATATGTTAATGGCATAGTTTTTGTTGTAATTGTTTTATTACATTATCATAGATTCACATAACGTGGCAACTCAAACTGAAATATAGCAGTAAATGTTGTCGATTTGAAAAGGGGTGGGAAAAACAATAACCCAGAATTAGTTATCAGCGAAATTTCGTAAGAGCCATAAAACTTTGTACATATGTAGCTCTTGGGTCTTTTTGCAGCGTGATCTCCATCTTCATTTACTGTATTACGGTATTAAAAAAAAAAAAACAAATAGTTAATGGTCTCAATTAGTGGAAAAGATAATGAAAATACCAAAATGGGGCATTGCGTGCAGTACAAAAGTTTTTTACGAGCTAATAATAATAATAATCGTAGAAATGTTATAACAAATTAAAAAAGTGCTAAGTGCAGAGAGCAAGAGACTTTTTTGCAAGCAAGTGAGCAACGGGATATACTGTATGTATGTATATTTATAAGTTGTATTAGGACGGGTCTATTTATAAAGGATTTGTACACTCGTGCAAGTAATGATTACTAATCGTAATACCTACCGATATGATAGATTGTTTTTTGGAAAATACGATAATCATTGATTACAAATTGTTTTCGATTTTGAGAACAATTAAAAAAAACAAGAATAATGACCATCTCTATTTGAAAAAAAATTTAGAAAAAATAAAAAAAAAATTTTATTACTTTGATAATTTTTGGTATAAAAAAGGAAAAATCATGTACAAAAAAAAACCAAATATAATCAAAAACAATTAAAACTTATTTTTACCCATTTTGTTTACTTTGTTTTTTTTTATGTTTTTTACAATAGTTATTGCGGATTTTTGAAAACAATTCAAATATTCATTATTGATCGAAAGATGCATTCAATCAACTAATTTCCTCAATTCTAATAAGAATCTAACAGATCTGTTCTAATATTACCCAACTAAAAATTTTCCTAATTAATAAACATCAAATTGGGGTTTCATTTTAATGTTCTTAATATACATTTTTATAGTCTATATTACAAATAATTTTTAAAATATTTTTGAAGCTTGCATGAGCGTCACTTAGCAGCGCGCTCATTTGCATTTATTACACCAAATAAATCCGTCCCTCCAGTGCACTTAGCAATAGTTAGTAATTTAGGTGATTTTTTTTTGTTGTATTTTATTTTAACAAAGCAGAGGGGAGTTGATGCAGCATAAAATTTGTTAAATATGTATTCATGGATGTAGTATATAAAATAAAAAATTATTGCAACCGTTAACCGCATTCAAGCTGCCATGAGATTACTATGCGCTACATAAAGGGCAAACGAGGGATTTGTGAGTTATCAGCGAATGCGGAACAAAAGCTGATGCGAGCGTGGCAGTCAGTGAACTTGCTGCGTAGCGGTGCTTAAACAAATAGCTTTGCATTCACGATTTACAGGGTGTTTTGTTTAGAGTTTTTTTTTTTAATATTATATAATCTTTAACAAACAGCATAACGGAGCGTGAATTGTAGTTTATAGACAAAATTTTCCTATTCCACCTCTTCTTGAAGGTGTATAAGGAGAGGTGTGAGAAATATAGATAATATTTTGAGGTTATGTGGTTTAACATCTCAAACACCCCTACCATGCCATAAAATTCATTATACTGGTGCTACTTTGAAGTAGATTTTAATATGTTTTCTCCTATCCAAAAAATACGCAGCTCATCTAGTGCAGTGTAACACTTAATAATACCACTTTATGGGCCACCCTTTACCTGTACATTTTTAATATTTTCCTTTTGTTTTAGTGTGCATATATCATTTTTAAGATTATTTGTTGCTTTTATGCTGTGTGCAGACTGATAAGCATTGATTGCCCGCTGCGTGCTGCAAGTGCTGCATGAGCAAGTAAGTTGGTGTGATGTGCTTGCACGTAAGGCATAAAATATAAGCGATGTTCTGGGAAAATGTAATTTTTTTTATAAATAGCATATACTGCATATTACATACTTACATACAACAACTTTGGTTGTTTTTCAATTTTTTTAATTTTGCAAAAAAGTAGATTTCAAAACTGCGTACTGTGAAATCTAATAAAATCACTTTATTATTTGTATTTTACACGAATTTAGGATTATTAAGTAAACAACAACAAAAAACGTTTGCAAAATTTTTAATGTCACCTCATAAAAATGATTGTGTTTCAAAAAGTTGTAATATGATTTTTACAGCGTCAATTTTCTTTAGCACTACAATCCAATTTTCCAAGAGCTCGACCGCGGCTTTGTTGGCAAAGGGAGTGATTGTCTTACGAACTAACTGACTGACTAACCATCCCTACACATTTCAGTTGGTCTTGCAGCAGGGCACCTTGAAAGCAAAAGTTTTTTATGTGCTGATGCCACATTTATGTTTGCTTCTCTTGTTTCAATTTTTATGACTGCGCAGCGCATATTGTTGTTGTTATGTGTTGTAACAGCAAAAGCAAAATAAACTTGACACCCAATGTGTATATTTAATTTTTATGATTTTCATAATCAACACTACTGTTGTTGTTATTGCCGCAAAATATGAATAGCACCCAGTTGCGAAATGGGTCTCCTAGTCCCCTAGGTGTGCACGTACATACATATCTACCTAGCTACCACAGCGAAGGCGTAATTTTAATTGCTTTTCCGGTGTATATACTCGTGTATAGTAGGTATCAATTTATATGTACATACATACATACATGTGGCTATATAAAATAAAAACAAAAAAACCACGAAAAGCAAGATATCTATAAAATTATATTCAGCGCAGAGTCGCATTGCAAGCGCCATTTACTGCCTGAGCGCATAATTAAATATGATATTTTTTTATAGCTGTGCAATTTTATAGATTTACAAACATACTCATGCCGCCACATTCATAGCAACATATGTAGGTATGTACATATCCGACAGCCTGCAATTCATGCCTCCAATTCATTTATTTCTGCATTTAAATTAATTCTCTTGTCATTCTCGCTGACAGTTTGACTGTTTGTCTGCCTTTGCGCTATTTAATAGGCAATTTTCTGTTTTAATTGCTAATTATTTAAATTCATATTCGAAAATAATTTTTGTATTATTTTGCTATTATTCAAAGGAATAATTTCTTAAAACCTCATTATGCACTTTTACTGCAAGTCGATATGAAAAACAAAAAAAAAAAAAAAATCAATTAAAACCAATTGATTAATTTAATAATATTTAAAAATCGTAGTGATTATTAGTTGTAGTTAGTTTTTAAATATCTCTGGTTTGAAGAAATATCACTGATTTCATGATTAATTTCACGCTATCGATAGCAAGAATGAAATTAATCCAATACCAATGCTTTCACAACCAATGAATTGTAAAAAAATATTTTTTAATTGCCTAACTTTTTTAATGACTTATTGATTACTTTCAATTGTTTTCTATTATTTTAATTTATAAAAATATTTATCATTTTAATAATAAAAAAATGTAGATTATGTGATTGCAATCATAGATTAATTGATTCATTTTGTGTATTTGAATTTTGCTTAACAACATTAACATTACATACAACAGAGAAATGTAGAAAAGAAATTCAATATAATAAAGCAATTACTTAATTGAAAATAATCAAATGAATTATAAATAATCAGTTGCTTAAAAATTGTTTGATTATTTGTAATTATTTGCTTATTTCGCGTTAATTGATTATTTTTGATTAATTACCAGCTTTCCAATTTTTGATACTTTTTTCGAATGCAAAATAATCATCTTTATATTTAATTAATTTAATTAATTAATACTTAATTAGTAATTCATTACTGAGACTCAGATTAATAGAAGAAAAAAACATTTTGAAATTCTATTTTCTGCAATTTTGCTGCAAAAAATGAGTGTACTCAGTTCAATAACATAATAATAATCTTTAAGGAGTATTGGAGAACTCCTAATCAATCGTTTTTAGTTAGTAAAAATATTGCAGCTCAAATTATATGGATGCTCTAACCGAAGATCCACAAAAAAAAAAAATAAATAGCAACTCCATGCCTTGCTTTGATACTCGAAGCTCATCAGCTTAATTTTCAAACTTCCGGAGCTTTTTACAAAAGTTTACCAGCTAGGTAACATTTATAGCTGAGCCAAAATTTCGCTGTAGAAATTAACTAAACTCTTTTTACAAAGTTATTAATGTAAGAATATATAAATTATGTTACGCTCTGCTTTAAGTGCACTGAAAACCCAATATTTATATGTAAATCTCCTTAAAAATAATTTCAGATCATAATTAAAGTAACTCAACTTGTACCTAATGGCCGGTTTGTCTTTCTTTTCATGTCCTTAGCCTTCATTTGCTGACAATACAAATATGTACTCACTAAAAAAAGCCCACTTGAAGACCAGGATTATTTTTTGCGTTGTTATTTTGTTCTTAACTCACTCAACTAGCGATGACAAAATAAAGAGCTTTTATGATTTGCCGCCACAATGATTGCAGCAACAAGCGTAGAATGCGAATTGCCGGCAACTATGACCACGCAATGCGGGACCCATTCAAATGTCAGATGTCACGTCAGTCAGGGACGACAGCTAACTAAAGAAATGGAGAAGATGTTGCAAAGTAAATAAAAAAAAGGAAATAAAGAAGAAATTTATGTATGCGAAATAAAAATAAAAGTTAAAAAATTAAAAAAAAAACGCGCCTACTGAGGCCTTCAATGGCAGTTCGCGCATCCTGTCACTCAATTGTACCAAACGAATTTTGCTGTCCTGTCCCTTAATTGTCGTCTATCTGCTGTCTATTCTAAGCCATTTTATCTGTCTTTACAAAGTTTTCTATCACATGAACTTGTGATTGGCTTTAAACGGGTTTAATGTGAAATCATGGAGCTTTAATAAAGCAAAGCCTATAAGCACATGTGTCGGTGCTAGTTTTATTGGATCACCCTGACTACTTAATATTGGGTATTTTAGTCGGCTTGCTTCTCCGTTTTTTTGCTGGGACTCATATCTCATACGTGAATATTTTTTTACAAGAAGGAAAGTAGTATCGCCCTTGGACACTTTTGAACAAAATAAAAATGCATGCATGATTTTCTTTAAAAATCCATTGCCAAACAAACAATGTAATCTGTTGATGATTTTTTTGAACTATCATCCCACTGTACATATAAAATGAAATAAGTGGCTATAGTTTTAGCTTATTTTTTTCGTAAAATTTTTTCAAGTTTGGATTAAACTAGTTTTTAAGTGGATAGGATAGATTTACAGACATATCCTATAGCGGAACATCGGACAATTTGAAACAACTTGTTGTTCAAAAAACATGTGAAGCTGATAATCGCTTTCAAAATCGCTTGAGCGGTCCTTAAATAATGATGAATAAAATGGGAAATACGATGGGAAATATAATATGAAATAGAGACAATTCTTTAGTTGCCATATCACCTGTCAAAGCACATTGAATGTTTCAGAAGGAACAGCCACTCTGAAGAAGCTTTCTAGAACGAGTTCATTGGATGCGTGGAATCATCTGGCCTGTAAAACTTATAAGATCGTTGTTAGAAAACTTTTGAGCTACATTTTTAAGCATGTAGTTGTTTTTGTTTTAGCAGTAGTGTGCCCTCTTAAGTGCACGAATATATCTATGGAATATGACTAGATGGACTAGACAGGGTTATACTGATTTTGATAATCCTTGGACAGATTTGAATCCAATACGCTTCGTACTAGAACCTGTTGGAACTAGTTCGACTACAGTTGGAACAATTTTATTTACCCCGGAGCCGAGGTTAATATCGATTAAGCGCACAAACTACGGGTTTGTTTCATAACACCTTTGAAATTTTAGTTGCTGTATTTTTGGGACTTTTAATCGAATATGTTGCTGTAATAAAACTAATACGAAATTCTTTGAGAATTAGTGCTGCCGGAATAACAATCCGGGTGGCTTTAGTACCGCTGACTCAGCCAGGTTGATGGCACGAAAGAACTTGTTAAAAGTTAAAGCAAGCAAAAAGTTCACACAACATGAATCTTATAAAAAAAAGCCGAAAATAATGCTCTAAGTAAAGTTGTATGGTTACCATAAAAGACAACCCCACGCATGGTGGAAACTGTCATCTCAGAAATCAGAAATGTGCTAGCAACAGCACGCCACCGCTAGCCCCATAGAACTGACAAAACGTGTGAGCAAACCATCGGCTATGAAACTGCTGGCGCTAATTTCTTGAAAAGTTTGAATTTTTCAGCTTTGTTCACTTCGTTCCAAGTAGGCAGTTCACTTTATGCTGCTTCTTAATTTTTTCTTTTGACTTTCTTTTCTTTGTTCTTTCTTTTTGTGCTCCATCATGTTTGCACTGGACTCACCTTTTGATAGCAACTTTGACGACATCTGAAGAGATCCTTTGAGCCCACGGACTCGGCATTGATAAATCCCAGCACAGTTGTCACTATGAATAAAATCATCAGGAAGAAGTTTATTTGCTGCTTTTTGGTAGACATTGCTGTTTGGTTAAGGGTATTCCTTTTTGTTATATGTTCTTCTTTTACTTTATTTTGCACTTTTAAGAGCTTTGCACTGAATTTGCTTTCTTTAGGATTCAACGATTGCACTTTGCACTGTTTAGTTAAACACTTTTTTTTTGTACTGAACACTTTTGATTACAAGATTATATTGAATTTCAAAATAGTTTCATAATCAAAACTAAATTTTTAGTATAATTGAAAAATATATGTTTTTGAAATATTTTTTAGCTAATTATCACTCTTACTTTGACGCCATCTGCTGTTCGTTTTTATAAAATCAAGTCGTTTTTTTTTTTTTTTGAAACTTAGCCAAATAACTTATTTTCAAAGGTATATTTTTTTGTCGTTTTTATTAATTATTTGTACTTGGGTATATTATAATTTGAAAATTGCGTTTACAGGTTTTCTTGTTGTTTCTTCTCAAAAAAACAAAAACAGCTTCAATTTGATTGAAATGAGTTTAAAGTCCACTTTTAAGATTTCTTTTTTTTAATATTTCGAAATTCTCAAATATTACACATTTGTTAGAAGAACATTTCGCCGACGCTAAAATCATTTACCCAATGCATTCGACTGTGTCAACAATGAATTTTCAGCGTACGTTAATAATGCCGATAACTTTTGTATCTCGTAGTACGCCGAACGTTTCTATGTATGTGTAACAACTACGTTTATGTCTGGTTAAACTCGCTTTTATTCTTCGCTAAACACGTAAATTGACAACGACAACGATGATGACGAAAATTCTACTGTCGAAAGTAAAATGGTATTGGGTTCACAAAAATTTCAGACGATCGAAAAACTTTACACAAATTTCACGTCATTAACTTACGACCGCTCACGACCAACTGAAGCAACTGGCTGCAACGACAAACAATTTAAAAACTATTCTGTACGAAACACCAGTAGACCAAAACGACGACACTGAATGCTACTGCAACCAAAATAATCAAGTGAGCCAAAGTATATCATACAAAGGGAACAAGGCACAAGCAATGAGACCCGAGCACAAGCGGGCTAACGAAGTGTGTGCGCGAACGAGCGACGTGAACGAAAACGGAGCAAGAAAACACCCAGAACTCAAAACGAACCGATTTGTTTGTGCTGAGGCGAATTATTGCTGACACATGGTATCAGCAAATATCGAACATACAAAACTGAAAACCAGTTGCAACAAACTTGAACCGATGTTGGTGTACCAGATGAAAAAGAAGAATAAGCATACCGGTTGAAGAAGCAATGCTGCTGATTCTATGCATTTCGAGCAAGTAGACTCCACAGCCGGCAAAATGTTGCTTTCTGCCCAAAACCTCGCCCACCCCTCCCCCTGGAAACAGCGGGGACAGGAGATAGGCTCAGATTCGTCGTGTGCTTTTGCGTGGTTTGATGGCGGCCACGGAGAGTGAATGTGTAGTGTTGACGCGCCAATTTTAGATGTGCTCCAAACATGTTTGGATGTTCTTTCTTTTTGTTACAACCAAAACAAGACCAGGCAATGCAGAAACGCGTAGAGTTCGGCTATTTTTCGTTCGAAAACCGGTTATCATCTAGCATGTTTTGGACTCTTCTCGCTTTGGTTGTGGTCTGACGTAATATAATTTTTTAAGGCAGTTGTTTGAGGGGAAATGTGGAATGAGTTCGAGTGTGTTGCAGATACTAAACATGGCTGATATGATTAGTTGCAGCATAATTTATTATTTTAAAACAGCAAAGAAAGCAGTGGAAAAATTTTTCGAGAAATTTAGTGTTTATAATTTTTTAAGGTTTTTTGATCGAATGATAACAACCGCCACTTATGTATATTACATACATATATACCGATTAAAAGGATTCATATCTACTAATTAGAGGGATGTATGTGTTTTACAGTACAAACATATTTGGATTCCACTTTTGCCAAGATATAGATATCTTGGAAGATCTGCATATATGTATACCCATTTACGAATGAACTACACACTCAATTTAAATTAACTTAGGGATAATGGGAAGTAGCGCGTCACAAATTGGTAGAGCAGTTTCGAGCTTACCTATTGGGTGCCGTGTGTTACAGCAGAATTTTGAAATACTTCAAATAATAACGCTTATTTTTATGAAAGCTCTGAAAGTACAACGTATGCATTTCTGTTAAAAGCTTTCAGCCTAATATCCTGTAAACACACATTTTGCAGATTCCTGCAGCTTATGAATTCAGTGCCTCCTCAAACTTTTTTATGATTTCCTGCAAACATGCCAAAAAAGTGGGTGTGCTATATTGAGACATTTTCAAAGTAAGAATTTTATAAATTTATGTATTTAAAATTTTTTCTTTTTTCATTTATTTTCTTTATTTCAATTTTATTTCGGTTTATTTTAATTTATTTAAACTTTTAACATTATTATCTACGTTACCAATTAGTAAATAGAGCGTTTAACTCCGCAACATGTTCCCATGCACATGTACCCGTACAACATGTTCTCGACATTTATTAGATAGATGTTCGCAACAAACATTTTTATGCTTTCAACTTTTTTGCATGTATGATAAGGGGCAATGTTCGAATATCTTTTAGATGCTGTTGTGAAAGGTTCGTTCATACAATAAGTATCTTATAGATACGTATGACATGAGCTTGCAACCAAATGAGTTCGAAGAAAGATTTTCTCTGAGTACTTTTGTTTGAAATACAACGCACAGCGAACACACATGTATGCATGTACATATGTATGCATGTGTGAGGTAGACACACATGTGTATTTTGTAAATATGGCTGTATGGATATGAATTTAGCTTGTCGATTAGGGGTTCCCAAGCGCGCGTTGCACGCATTTCCTGTAGATGTCAATTATTGAAGGTCATTTGGGCGAAAGCGTATTGTATGTACATGTGTATGTATGTATGTATGTATGTTGGGATGTGTTTAAACACATATTATAAAAATTATTTTGCATACCTTAACATAAAGAAGCTGACAGTTAAAAATAATTGTTCATGCTACGTAAAAATGTTTGATCAGAAATTTGAAATTTTTTTTGCATTAGTTAAGTTAGAAGTAATTGTTTACTTTGACGGTCCACTGATATGATTTTGAGGCGATAAGTTCCATAAGGCAACTGTATCGCAGTAGTAATAGTTTCCTTATAAACAATTAAGCTAGGCTGAACCTTGTTAATTCCTCGCAATTGCTTAATCCCTTTTGTGATTTTTCCAATTTATCGCTTGTCTATTTCCTTCAAACACACTCATTTTCTAAAATTGTACCTATTTATTTGTTTATATTTTTTGTTGAAAATCTATCACTTGTGCAATTTGAACTCTCCTCTACATCCCCCTTTTTTGTATGGTTCTTTTGTTTAAATACTTCTTTGTTTCATTTACTTATGATAGCCATGAGCTACCTGCTGCGTGTTGCGGTAGCAATCCAAATGTGTTACAAAAACAACTAAGCCTTAGAAATTTTGAGCAAGAGAAAATGTTGACAAAAAATCTTAATCGATTTCACATCTACCACTCTGTCTGTCCTACTCTACCGTTTCTATTTGGAAGATTAAAAAGATACAACATGCACAATTCAACAAAAACTTGCTTCTTTGCACGGCGACGTTCGTTTCGAGCTCAGTTCGTAGAATTTCAATTCTTATTGTTTTTTCGTTTTTTTAGTATTTTTTGTTTTGGCATCTTTAGTTTTGTTATATTTTGTATAACCTTTTTTTTACTTTTGTATAATATTATTTTTGTATGTGTCCTATAGGAAACATTTTTTGATCTGTTTTCGATCTGCCTGGGATCATTGTTAACTCCAAAGATCTTTACGAACACAAAAAATTTTGAGGACTCAAAAGTTGAACGGGGTCTATATACGCAAAAGATCGTCAACATTATTAAAACTGAACCCAGAACCTTTGGAAGTCCTTTTTTGTTTATAATACAACAACAATATGATCCAGAAATAATAGATTGGTCCGGACTGCAATAAACTTCTAGTTGTTTTGACCAAGTGAAAAATCGAACAAATAGTTCCAAACCAAGCTAAAATTTCACTATATCGTTGAAAGCCAGGGTAACACTCAACCAATCCAGAATCGAGTAGAGCTCCCACTTCCTTTACTCAATGGAATTCCAGAGTAGTGTGCATGTACATCTAGTCGAATAATGATGCATACGGTATGGGTAGAAAGGTGTCAATAGTTAGAGGAGTGAGGTCTGGCTATCAAAACGAATGCTGGATGGTGGATCGATAAGATAACGGTGTGCGGAGAACGGGAGTTGGTGGATCGTCTGTTCATGTCGGTGAAAGGAGATTGGTGAACTAAAATAGTGACAGAGAGTGGTGAGTTGTGCTCATAATTCTTTTTAGGATTTACCAGTATTTCACCAAACCGTCGCTTCTATCAATTGCGAATGATGTTCTTAAGCATAAGTGAACATAAACCATATGCGAATTACAAACTATGCTGTAATAAGTCAACGAAATTAGGCAGTTTCATTTTTTAGAGCACACTCAGTTGAGTTAAAACTACGCGTTTGAGTAAAAAGTGTATTAGTCCAACAGTCCATCCCATAAAAATTGATCAGAACTAACATTAGTCGCATCTTGCTCTGTCACTCATCCCAGACGCATTCGAGACTAGTCTAAATTTTTGCATAATTTGTATATATGTATGTATGTAGGTTTATTATTATTACACCCAAATATATCAAATCCACATTAGCTATAGACACCATGCTTGCAACATTCAATTTCGTCACAGCAGCTTATTGACTTCATCAACGCTTATTGACTACTCCGTTGATAGGTAGGAAAATAGGCGTATAGCTAGTAAATCTGTAAAAAAAAATTTGGCATGTGCAGCGTGTAAAAATCAAATTGACTGCAACGATAGAAATACATACAGACACACATAAAAAAGCAAGAAAGTTCCAATACAACAAAATTAATACAAAAAATAAATTTCGTTTTCTTTTTTTTTCATCCCCGCTCACCACCCAAGTTATGATGAGCAACATAAAAACACAAAAGTTGTCTGCCTTAGCATCACTGCATTGACTTTAAATTAATGCTAACAAAATTCGTCTAATATTCAACGTGTGACCAATGGCAATTAGTTGCGCCACACACTTCCATTTTGTCCTCTTTATCCCTCCTGCTATCTGAGTGCAACCAAATTTTGGTGCGGGGAAAAGTTGTATAATTCGCTTTAGGCCAACTTAAATGGCTGCACGGCGACGGCTGACATGCGTAATTAGAAAATTTTTGGTCGCAACGACTTTTTTGATATTCTCAACGAGGTGGCATGGTAAACTCTTCCCTTCACCTCTCTACCCTATACGCGTTCGCATGACCATGTCGCAGGGATTTAGATTTCTTGATTTTGATTTTATGTTGCGCAACTGCTGTCACATGCATACGCATGCATAACGCGTGGAATAGAACAGCATAACAACAACAACAATAAGAACAACAACCAAATATTTGGTACATTTCACACCCAACAAAACAAACTTGCAACGGCCGTATCAAATGCTGATGCTTCAAGGTTGTGATGTGTGTAACGAATCGAATGGCAGTTGAAAGCCAGATTGGTATTCGCTAACTACACACATACATACATAGACATTTGTGTGCGTGAGTATGTGGGCATTTTGATTATGTGATTTATGCCGCATGTATACGGGTATATTCACGCAATGATTGGCAAGTTTTGCTGATCTCACATATCAACCGTCTACAAAGCGTCAAATAAGTGTTTAACATTCTTCTGTAATGAAATTTTTCAAGATTTGTAATGATTTTACTGCATTTGGATTGCTTACATGTGAGAATAGGAAAGGAGAGGACATAAGCTAACACACAAAAGCAGGTAAATGCTGGATCAACTCCTGTATTTTCAGCAAGATTCGGCGCCTCTCTGCTCATGGGTTTGACTGGGTGCCTGTAAAAATCGTTTAACTAGTTTCTAAAGAGAGCGATGCACGATTAATCCCTTTAATCTACAGTATACATTTCGTTGGTCTAGATACTGTGAGTGAATGGAAACTAAAAGATAAAGTATGAGCTTTTGAGAATTCGTACTAGAAGTAAGTTTATTCCGATGTACTTGAATCTTCGGAAGCGGAAATAGCTCTTTTGCGACTCAGAGAAATTAATGCGAATTTCCGGACAGAATCACAATAGTTTCTTAAGTCAGAGTGTACGGAGTGGAGGGTGCTTCACTAAATAACACTAAAAAAAGCTCCAACTACGGACTCTTTTTGGATAATTCTTTCGGAGCGCCCGACTGTGGCAAGTTGAATAAGAGCGATCAACACTGATACGATACAGTTTAAAAAACTAAAGGACAC
Source organism: Sphenella marginata (assembly GCA_951509765.1). Lineage (NCBI taxonomy): Eukaryota > Metazoa > Arthropoda > Insecta > Diptera > Tephritidae > Sphenella > Sphenella marginata. Next base: position 11,155,397 of record OX608081.1, on the reverse strand, counting down.
ACTTTAAAAATAAATTAAATTAAAAAGTATAAATATTTGTTAATAATTCAGAAAGGGCGTAGAGAGCTTTTTGATATACAAAGTTACCAAAAATACAATTTTTGCTTTATTAAATTAATTTTATATCAACAATTATTTCAACTTTTGAGCTTAATTTATCATTAATTTTTTGTAGTTTTTTTTAAAACGTTAATGGTGTAGACTTATTCATTCGTTAGTCTCACAGCGTTGAAAGCTTTAATAATAATTTGTGCATACCCCAAGGAATTTTTGATTAATCATATAATTATGTAAATGTGTATTAAGTGAGCTGGAAAAATTCATACAATCAATTTAAATTCACTAATGAAATGGCGCATAACTATTCTACGATTGTGTACGTAAATTAACTCAAAACTAGCAAAATTTAAATTTTTATTTAATGTGAATATCACTTTTCTTTAAGTAAAAATATGTGTTTACATTAGGACGGGTCGCTTTTCAAATAATTAATTAAATAAAATTGGTACACATAATTGGCTTTTTCGATGATTGACATATGATGATTAAAGGGTGGAAAAGTTGGAAAAGCAGATGGCGCAGTAGATGATTCAAAAAAGTTTAAAAAGTGTATTTAAAATGTTTGAGCCTCTGCTAGAAGTTATTATATTTTTGCTTTCTTACTTATTAATTATTTGTGTTAACTGGGTAAGTTGTCATTCGATTTCTGGAATTTAAATGCACTAATAATCTGTTTATGCTGCTTAGTTAAAGATTTAGAAACCTTCATAGCAATCACACTTTTCATATAGTCCAAGCTCTACACCTTAATGTACACCTTCCAGTGTGACCATTTTACTAATGTCTACATACAATTTAAGCTGCTTTACTTAACCTGCTCGTAACGGTCTAGAATGTGGTTAATATGTTATGGGCAATAAAAAAATCTTTTAAAACAAAAACTGGCTTGCAAAAATTAATATAATTTTGCATTTTGTAGGTAAACAAATATTTACATAGCTGTGGCAAAGTGCCGGACATATACAACATTAGCCGGTGGGCAATTAATTTAACGCATAAATCCACTTAAATATGATAATGTGCTGTTGTGCCTTGTTGCACGTAGTCAAGTGCAACTTTAATGGTTATAACACGAATATAAAAAGCGGTAATCATGTTAACATAAAATATAATATGCTAAACCAATGTATGTATGTATATATGTATGTAGTATTAGGGGTGTAAATCCCGGGACGATGAGCATTTCTTCATTTATTTCAAATACATAAACACAAAACATACGAGATTTTAATATGTTGCTCAAGACCAAAGCTGTTAAGTAATTATTAGTAATCATAATAATTAGTAATTAGATTTTTTTTGGAAAGGTGAAGTAATGATTATATTACGATTATTTTCCGATTCGCACTATTACTAATTGATTACAATTACAGATAATCGAAAAATAATTAGGATTAAAATTTTTTTTTAAATAATCAAAAATAATCCTTGAAAGTATTTAATTATTTTTTTTGATTACTTTTGATTATTTTTAATTATTTTCTCGTAATCCTATGTAATCATAATTATTTTTTAATTATTTGTAATCATAATTAATTAATAATCAGGAATTGCTAAAAAGAGAATTATGTATATAATCAATACCATCCCTTTTCAAATTTAATCCACTTGATTGCTAATCGTTTGAAATATTAATGTTAACTTCAAAATACTAAAATCGGGATCCCGGTATGATCCATAAAAATTACGGTATTATTATAAAAAAATTAACATCCCTGCCATGCATATATTTGTTGTTTTGGTTTGCAACAAGTCATAAAAAACTAAATAACTTTTGCTACATTTACTGCAATTAGGCAGCTAGTGAATCTTAATTGCAAATGTAGTGGCAGCGGCTGCTTAAAACTAAAAGTGTTGCCACTATCACTAAGCTGGATGCTGCAGTCAAGCTTAAATTTGTTGTTGTTGCTGCTTTTGGTATATGATTTGATTTAAATTTTTATGGTTTTTCACTCTTCTTTTGCGGCATGGTCTTTTTATTGTGTTGCACTCACTGATCGCATAGTCATAAATTCACTGTTAATAGGATTTAATGCGGCAGTGATGTTGTCAGTACCACGAGCAGCCTCCGCCACTGTCAGCATCATCATACTCATCATCGCTGCCAGTGTTGCAACATTGTACAGGCATTTTAATGCTATGACGCACAGTGGTTTTATGCGTTTTCTGCAAAAAAATTTGAGTTACACCGGAAAAGTTATTTGGTTTGACTAGTGGCGTGAGCCGAACGATTGATTTAACCGGTTACTTTTGATAATTCGGCAAGTGGTTTTAAGCTTAAACAGAACAGCAACAGCAACCTGTCCTAACTTTTAATACTTTCATAAAAGATCATAATATCTCAAAAATTTTATCTCTCATGCCTCACTGTGCTACTTATCTTTGATTGTCGGTGTGTGTTGTCAACAGATTTGGGTGGATGCAGTCAAATGGCGATTATTGAAATTATTATTGTCTGTGTGTCTGTGTGTGAGTGCTCCAAAAAATCCCCAAACCATGATTTATATACGCGTGTAAGTATGTATGTGCAACACCGATTAATCACAAATGCCACCAAGTGCGTGAATTATTGCTTACAAAGCGCCGGCCGGTGATCACCTCATCTCGAGCCGGAAGGTGCATGTGTGCACGAACAAGTTTGTGTTTTAATATGCAATTGAGCATGGACATACATACATACAGGTGTATGTAAGTGTGTACGAGTATGTGGTGTGTGTGCGCACACATTTTGGTGTTGTGGCATGCGTTCATCATCATTCGCGGCTTAAAATTTTACTCATTCTTATGCTTGTTGCCGTAATCGCTGTGGATTTTACTCAGTTGTTGTTGTTGTTGTTGTTGCTGCCGCCATTGCGATTATGCACAGTCTGGTCATTTAAGCTAAAGCTTTATGAACACATTAAATTTTGTTGTTGTTGTTGTTGTTGCATGTTATACGCTGCATTCGTTGCGCCTTAAATTTTAAGAATTTGTTTATGTTCTGACTTACTTCATTAACGTCGTATCTGGCAAACAGATTTGTCTTTAATGAAACAATTAAAAGTATTTCTCAATTTATTATGCTGCACTAAGCTAGCTTAAGTTACCACCCACATGCAGCAAGTTCTTTGCTTCCCATACAAAAAATACTCACGATCGTTTCGGGCTAAGTGAATTTAAAAGAACTCTTTCCGAAATGTTTTTGTATGGTTTAGAGTCCAGTAAAATATTCTGGAGCTTCTCTGAGACTGCTTCTGCCAAGGGAAGCATCTTGTTACTGCTGTGAGAGGATACACCGTGCACCACCTAGTAAAATTTTGTATACAGGGTGTTTTGTGAAATTTCATTATTGTTTTATGTGACAAGTGGCTGTGTTCTATGGTAGAACTTCTATCTTACCGGGAAGTTACTTAAAAATCAATCACAAAATATTTACATTTTTAATAAATATTCAGTATATTTCGATCCGTGCTCCACTTTACAAGATTACGAAAATTCTTATGGAAATGAGCGGGCAAACAAAAAAGCGAAATACTATTAAGGTATTAATAAAAATTTCGTTAAGGAAACAGGTGGAAGTTTACCTGGAATCCCTTGACGCTTCCAATTTAGTTTGGTTGACTCTACTTTTTAACTGATTAATTTTTTATCAACTTGGTATTCTTTCATCCAGCAAGCACTCTGAACTGTGCTTCTAAGATGGCTAGGCGGAAATTAGTATGAAATAGTAGCAAAAGCATATTTACCTTTAAACATCAGTTTGAAAATCTTCCCGGCTTCTCATTTAACTAAAAGTCTATGAACTGGATTTGAAAGTGGGCATGAGTTTTCCAAAGCCTCAACAGAGCATCATTTTGAAGAACAAAACATATTGTGAACCTGTGATTTCAGCAAATAGCTTTGCAACGTCATTACTTGTAATACGAGTAAGTATGTACATAAGAAAATACTTAAGAGTATACTAACTACTTCTGTATGTGCTATGTCATATAGTGAATAAGCTAAGTAAATATGGCAGAAGTATATCATCTTACAATGCGCCATTATGGCAGCCATTTTTGTTATAATTTATTGCATTAATTTTTGTGCTTTTTTCCCCTTTTTGTGTATGACTGTTGTATGTACATATGTATGTTCGTCGATATATTAAGGTGACCCTAATTCATATGCCAACACACGAGAGGGGAAATCCAGCTACTTATTTGCAAGTGAATGTTGACCAGGGTTGTAAAAGAATGCATTCATATGCGAATGCAATCAGTTAAAGTCTCATTCAATGACTTCAAATTTCGAATGCACTCATTGACTCGCTTTTTGACTAAAGAATGAAAAAATGAAGTCTGAAGGTTTTTGAAGTCACGACTTTGAAGTCATTTAGAGAAGTCACTTACTGACTTCATTTTTTGCAACAAAAATAGTTTACGATCATGTCTTTTGCCATAGGAAAATTTACTTCAAATGACTCCATATGATTTTAAATGACTTCAATTGACTTAAGTGAGACTTTTTATTCAATAAATGCAATACATGAATAAACAAAAAATGAATGAAAAAAAGAATTCGAAGTCGCAGAATGAAGTCTGAATGGTGAATTCAAAGAATTCAAAAAATGGCTGCAATCATTTTGCGATAAATCAAATGAATAATTATTCGCAAAAGAATGCATTCTTTTACATCTCTGATGTTGGCAAAGGAATTGATGCTAATTTCTTCAAAAACTTTTACATATACATATATAAAAAAAAATTTAGTGTAAAATTCGATCTAATTTAAATTTTTTAAAATATGTATATTCACGATTAGAAACTTTTCTCTGAAATTTTAAGGCGCTTGTCGCATTTTTTATTCCGAGTTCAAATTCTAGTAGTGACTGTCGGTATCTCGTTTCACATCATACTTAATTCCAATTTTTTTTTAGTCTGTCGAAAAGGCCATTAAATTCTGTGAAACTTTTTCTTGAAAATGATTAAGGTAAGAATTGTGGCGGCTTCCAAGCCATGAACAGCGGTGTACGGCTCATTAAAATCGGACTTAAAATGGCTACGTAGTGTCAAAAAAAGTAAATAGCCCATCGGGGGGGCGTGGCAAAAAAAAAATTTTTTTTCGGAATCGCCTTCAAAATATCTTTAATCCTAGGGGTGGACTGGAAACACTTTTTTCGTCGATCCACCTTAATGTACATCCATCCATTCATTTATCTAATAGTGGAAGCCAATAGTTACTAAGCGCATTTTTGTTTTTTACAACGCACAGGAGACCACTCTAATGTGTATTAGCAATTTTTTTTTATTATTTAATTGAGAGGGTACTTGCGGCTAAACGAAATATGTAGATGCAGACATACGTATAAATATGTGAATGAAAAGTACTTAAACAACAAAAAGTAAATATAAAAAAATATGTAAATGGGTGCATATTAAGTACGGGTGCAATATATTGTAAACTAAACAGTGACGAGCTTTGTCACCCACTAAGAGAATACCTATCACTATAAAGTGTCTACTAAAAGTACCTGTCCATGATAAAATTTCATCGGAAATAATGTTTTAAAGGAGGAAAATTAATGCTAAATTCGAAATAATATTGGTTATACCTTTTTGTGTTTTTTTTTCCAAACATAAGCTAGAGCTATGGAGTGGATAGGAATTGTACAATGACCAATATACTTTAATGAAATGGTTAGACTTACTAGTACATATGTTAAAGAGTTAATATGCCGGTTAGGGGCTTAGAATATGCCCGGATATGATGTCTCTCACCTCTCGTTACCCATTTTCACTTTTTTTTTGAGGGAGGGATGATATGACCTAGAAGGTTCCACTGGTTACACCAAATCGCTACCACGACAGTCGGGAAGTACCGCAAGTAAGTACCGAATTCATAGTGGGCCAACTACCGGCAATTCGACATCACTCTTCAAAATATTCGAAGAGTGTTTTTTTATTAAAACAACAACGCATTGAAGATCAACTTTCCCATTTCTTTGGTTAGATTGGTATTCAGAACCTTACTAATTTCCAATTTTGTGTAATTACTGTGACCTCTAGAATAGGATTTATTCCATGAACATAAATTGGGTGCGTATAACAGTCAGAAGTTTTCTGTTGAGGGACGTCAGTTTATATTTATCTTACCGTGGATAGTCATCACAGGCTCCCCTTTTTGAATTACCTTTTACCGATGTAAAGAGCCGAAAACGATAAAAAACAATTACATCCCTTGAGGTTCTAAAAAACTCTTTGGCTACCGCGTCATCTTAATAAATTTATTTCAGAGCTCATCTCAGAGGCACTAATTGATGGAAAACGATAGGGAGATGGAGATATAGACAGTGACAGTAAGGGAGAGTGCGAGGAATTGAGATGGGTATAGAAAAGAGAAGGACGTACATTGTGTCATACATACATATGTAGTGGATAGCTCTAGCAGACATTTTCACGGTACTTCTGGCAGGAGCTTTATTTGGCTTCGTGAGTGTAAATTGGCTTTTTTGTGCAACATATGAACTTCTATATTATTCGCTTTGTCACAAAAGGTAAGCCAACTATATTTGTTCCTACTGCCCTTGCCTTTGATGTATCATTCCCATTACCATTACCATTGTTGGAACTCTGTTGTTATTGCTATTATTGTTTTTGCTTTAGTCGCCACGAAGCGAGACGATTAGTGAATAAAAAAAAGTTGAATGCGTGTGGTTGTGGGGAAGTGACTCTTGTCGCTGTTGAGGAGGCACTGTCATGCAATGTGTCAAGTTATTTAATGCTTTGAACTTGACACGATGACGCTATGACAGGCAAACAAACACAAAGCCACATGAATAGACATGCGTACACATATGTATATGTATGTATGTATGTATCTGTATATACTGTAGGAGTATTACTAGCTCAATGAGACCATTACTTACTGGTTAACGACAAAGGACAAATGTTGGCTATAAGATGGACAAACCAGGTTCAGCGCGCACACCAAAAAACATGGATGATAAAGCCCAACCGACTTTGGGCCAACCCAAACTCTGCAACAAAGTTACAGCAGTTGAAGAACGAAAAAGTATAAATGGGCAGGCTCAAGTGCTTGGGAATTCCCATATTTTAAGTCGGCATAAAAAATTCCTAATAAAATAAACTTTTTCTTTGTTGGTTTAATAATTTCGCTTGCAATACTCAAAGGCCTCTCTGCCTCTGCATTCCCACCAATTGTACGGAGTGTGTGTGATATGCTCAACATGCAAGCTGCACATTGCAAAATGGGACTTTTGCAGAAAACACGCCCATCAAAGCCATAAGCGCGTCACACAAAAACTACATGGGCTGGTGCGATTGGTACGAAGCGGTGCAAAATAGGCGGAAGGCTCGAATTACACGATTGCTCGTAGTCATCATAAGAGGGACATGCCAAAGGTATTTATTAGCAGAAACTTATGATTGTTTGTATGTGCAACGGTATGTATGTACATATGTAAGTAATAAACACCACCATCATTTACGAGTATATGTAAGGTTGAAGAGCGAGATATGCGCAACACCATGCGACTTTTTAGCTTGTAGCTGTCACACCAACCAACTACCTATGAAGTTTTGTACCCTTCCATCGCAGCTGAAAAAAAAATGTGTACAACCTACAAATTGAATAAAAAAAATGTTTAAAGGACAAATAAAATATGGGAAATGAATGAATTGCAAAGGGCCTATCCGTTGTCATAATTTGCCCTTATTTGTCTTCAGTTCTTGTAGTTGAGCCATCGCTTCGATTAGGGTTGTAGCATGTAAGCCAGTGACACGTACACACACGAACACATATTCGTAAGAGGAAAAAATAAAATTTGCTTATTATAACAGACTGTAAGGAAGGTTGGAACGACAGGCGGCTCCCAATAGTATTGTGTTTTGCAGTTGCTACCAACCCTAAAGGCATACCTACATTGCTCGGTACCGGTTGTCATATGTGGTCCGGGCTGAATGCACCTCAGGCAAGGTATTCAATTGAAATATCAGCGAATAATAAATAGCTGAACTTATAAACAATTTGTTTGTATGTTTACTAAGGTGAATTAAATTTTATAAATTCGAAAACATTTTTGAAGAGAATATCCTACTGGACCTTATGCTTGGTATAAGAAAACAAAAAAGAAGAAAAGTAAGACTGATAGGTGTGATTGAGAGGTGCTTCAGATGCTTCAAGTTAAGTGCAATATTATTTAAAGCAAAATTCGGGGAATGTAGAGGCTCGAATTCTCACAGCAACAATATCACTCTGCTCTAGCAACAGCTCTCTGAGAGGTTTGCTCTGCACTGCCCATGGGTGACCACGATTTGACAAACATTTTTCTAAGCCACTTTGATATCCCGGTACTTGGACTTGGGGCCTTTCTGTATAGTTAATTAGCACACCACCAGCATACCAAGGAAGCTTACATTTGGTAAATAGGTTTTTTTTGTCAACACGGGAATTTCCCGTTCACCGGTGTTTCCTGCTGATCGGTTATAGTTATAAAATGTTCCTTGAGCACACTATATATATATGTATCTAAATCTAGGGTTCATTAAGCGAATCAAAGAAATCACTCCTGCCTATATTATACTCTCGTATAAAAATTGCGAAGACGATATAGTCTTTGTTGCTAGACTACCAAAATCGCCTAGATGGTTAACCACGAACTAATGAATCTGAATGAGACTCCTACTTCCCACTTCAATAATATTTTATTCCATTAGACATTATTTCTTATGCTTCTTCTACCATTTATTTAACATACGTAGCCCACCCTAATGTATATTGTATATCTAGTGATGCATTAAAATGAATTCTCGAAATAATGAAATGAAATTGAATAAAATAAAAAAGGATGTCACCTTCATTTGCTTTTAAAAGGGTTGCTCCCGAACGGTTTCCATTACAAATCTGCCTTTTCTTTCTTTTCATGCTTAAAACAATCAGAGGAGGTAGGCAATTTTGTACTTTGATATGTGAACCTACTTTATTAATTTCAATAGATTTGTTTTGCTTATGAACAAATTTCCAGTGGCTGTGCGAGGCTTCGACACGCATAAAAATCAAAACTATGATGGTGAGAACTATGGGCAGTAGAAATAATATTTTTGTACAAAGATGTCAAGAACATACGGCTAAAATTTTTCATCGGTTCAGTTAGTTCAGCGTTGATCGTACTTAAAGTTTGTTACACTAGAAACATATAGAACAGTAAGATTAAATTTTTGTACTGCTCTTTTATTTTTTATAATTTTTTTTTAATAAATGCATGGGAACTCAAATGTCTGTCTATTTTCTCAACTTATATAATATCGTTTATCAAATATTTTATTTGCAACTGATTTACTTTTATTTCAATTTTTAATAGACTTTAACTTAGTTTTATCGTTTCGTTTTTATTGTCACCCGAAAGGAAATGGCATAATTTTTAATAGCCTACAAAGCTGCCACACAATATTGCAATCATTATTGTTATTATTATTTCTTATTGTGCATAAAATTTTATTATCCATAGATGGTGTAATACAAAAGAAGCAAAGATATGCAGCACAAAATCCATTATGACTTATAAAAATCGTTGATTATTCAAAAATGATTTTTCACTACACATTTCAGTGGACTAAGAAATTTTCATTTGCACCATAAAATCAAAGTTTAATGATACTATAATGAAAATAAAAGAAAAGAGTTTCTGTGTGCTTATTATAAATATATTTATGATTGCTTAAATCATAAATTCCATCTGCAAAAAGGAGTAAAAGCAGGTGCTACCACAGCAACTAAATAAATGTGTCCAAAAAATAAAAAATAATAATACCAAAAAACTATCATTTTATAAAAAAAACCACATCGACTTGTGTGTGGAAGATCACGGTATTTCAAAATAATTTAAAAAAACGCCTTAGCTAAAAATTTGATTGAAGAACGGCCCATCTAAAACTTTTGTTTTATAACACCCTATCTTAGAATGAGTTTCAAAAACGCCCTATCTGAATGAAAACTTCATACATTTTCAGCTGAAAAATATATCACCTGGTTGAATAAATTTTTAGTAGATTCTCAGTGAATGGATTTTAAGTACATTTTTAGTGTTTGAAGTTCCAATCGTTGCACAGCTTCATATCTTGATACATATATGGGAGTGTTTGCCTTTGAACTGAACACTGGACTGATATTTTGAAAGCTCAAATTGAAAGTCTTGTAGTTGTTTGATCGGTGCGGTCTTTGGATTCTCATCGGTCGAGATTTCCGATGGGCACCCTAATCTCGCACCGGAGTTCAATATGATCGGCTGTTTATTTAGATGTTTAGTTATTAAGCTCTTTAAGCTCATACCTAGCCACACTCCATTAAATTTTACTTGTGCGCACCCATCAGCTCAGCTTATCATAGCCATACTCAGCTAACTACGTTTTTCTCTGCTCCAAAGCAAATGCCGAACGAAACATTTATTGAATGCTTGAAGTGTTGCTATTAACCCTTTGAATATATTAATTTTTGTTATTTTGGCATTTTATGAAGCTTATAAACAGACTTGAGTGCAGTAAATACGACTTGCAAAAAGAAGGCAACTTAACGTCTGTATAAATGAAGGGCGTAGATTAGGAAAATAATATAAAATTTTGCTTAGAAGTGTGCGTAAGTTTGCTTTGGCATTTGGAAAGCATATTTTCGCACATCAGGACGTATCTGAAAACTCTTGGTTCGTTAATTATTTTTGCTTGCAAAGGAACTTTGTAAGACAGTTTCTAAAGGGAATCGAGGTATTCTCACATATTGCTATTATACCACCTTAACAGTGCAGCCAGTGAACAGATATTTTAAGCTTTTTAATTTAATAAGTTGCATTGTTATTGCAATTCGCAGTTAGCTTATGAAGTATGATTCTACGGTTTTAACAAGTAAAATGAGGTGGTCCCGTCATATTGCAAGAAGCCTGTGTTCCTAATGATGTTGCTGTGGTAGTAACATTTTTTATTCGAGTAAAACTGTTTCTAAAGATCGAACTCAGATTCGGTAAACTTTTGTGTTCTCGATACGGTTGATACATAATTTCACACAAATGTTATTTTGTATGTGCTCACATAGAACTTAATGACAGAATTTAATTTTCTTCTTTAGCAATAAGCCAAGATGTGTTTACTTTATTGGAATATTTCAAGATAATGACCCTGCTTTATGTGCTAAACACACTTGGAGAAATCTATTACTTATTCCAAAATTATTAACAATTTTTTATATCAGCCGGACGAACTCACAAATGCCAACTGGGAATATAATTTATATGAACGCCTGATGTGCCCAAGTATTCATTAAATTCTAGCCTCAGCGCAGTTTGAGTACAAACGACCGGCGGTGTCTCCCTCCAATAACTCTCTCAGTACCTACATAGGTCTTTGTTATGAGAATATTTCCTCACGGACTCCGATTAAATAATGATATACTACACTACCTAGGTTGATGTCGTAAATGAAAATCACACCGTCTGCCTGAAGAATTTAAGTTAATTGTTCTTCATCTGAACTTCCCATGGAGTATTCTAGACACAAACACTTTGCTAGGCTTCGGTGGCGAAGGGTATCAAGGAGAAGAAGAAGACAATTTTTAGTATCTAGTTATATTATTTTTTTCAGTGTACTTGAACAACGTTTAACCCCTTAGTATTACCCCCAACATCAACTCATAATAATGACCTCAAAGTGTCAAAGTTGTTGTTGCGCAGTTATTGGCATTTGTATTGTTTCATAGTGATGTTGTGTTGACAGTAATAGAATTGTTGCTAAAGCGTTGGCTATTTTTATTGCATTGCAATTTCTTTTGATGATGAGCACAATAAAAACAGCAACAATAAAACCAGCATACAACATCAAACATTAGCAAGATAAGCCCAGCAGCCAAACATTGACATTCATTGGCATGCATAATGTTGTTGTTACTGGCAATACTCATATTGTTGTTGCTATATCGGTGTTATATTCACTATGCACTAGCTAGCTAGCTGACCATCATTAATGTTGCTGTCAACTGACGGTGTTAGTGATTTTGCTGATGAAGCGATGAACGTTTTGTTTGCATACCCTCATAAAGTCGCGCTGGCCGCCTCAGTACTTGAATTGCAGCGTCATTGGAGGGGTGAAGAAGCCTGTTGCTACACACATAATATTGACTGTTGCTTCCACAGATCGCTTGCCAACGCCAATTGTGAGCCATCGATTGTAGTTGTGTGATGAATGTTGTTAGCTGTCTGTGGCATTTGTCAGCTTACAAGTTTTTGGTTTTATTCTTTCAGCGCCAATATGTGTACAAATGTATGTATGTTTGTATGTATCTAGTTGCAACAGTCATGCAGTTAGAATATGGCATTGAAATTTATTTATTGCTGCTGAAAATATTTAATGTTCTCTAATGATGGACACAATCACAGCAGATGCGTTTTTTGCCGCCAATGTATGTTTAATTGTATGTGTGAGTTTGTGTGTGTATATTTGCTTCTTCTTTGTGATTGTGCATTTTTACATCCACATAAATTCATTCATTAAAGCATACTTGCAACAAAAGCTTTATTGCGGCAATAACGCTTGCTGCCTGTGGTGTGCCGTCGTCAAGTGTTTGGCCCCTTTGTCACTATGCCACATACATAGCAAATGCAAGAGAACTACATATGTGTATACTCACTCATCGACTCACCCATCATCTGTCCATAGAGTCATTCACGCGTCCATCATAGCCATCAAAGCATACATTCAACTGATCATTAGATTGGCTTTATTGGCGGCCACAACGCATTCGCGTATTACTCATAACGTGCATCATAAACATTTTTTATTGCGCTTTCAATGTTCTTTAGCATGGGTATTCTCGTTTTTTGTTGCAATTCAATTGCATATATCTATGTATATGTATATAAATATAAAGCCCTGGCATGGCATGTCCGTACAGAAATATTTTGCAAGAGGAGTTGAGAGCTAGGTATTTATGTATAAATACCAATTAAAAGGCGAGTGCAAAGCTATGATGGGAATACGTCTTGATCTGAATCTATTATTTTGAATTTCATAGTCTTCAGCGGTCCCAAGTAAGTACATAGATCATAGATAATCAAAAGCAATTTTACGCTCTGCCCAGGTAATTTTGGTAGTTAATTGAAAGAAAAAAGGATGTTAGCCATCGCCCATATAGCTGGCTCCAAAGGGAAAAACCAAGAGAACTCATCCTCCTCTTATGCGCCCAACGTCAGTTTCTGCTGATGCCAAAACTTGGTCTCGTTATAAATACCTTCTTAGCCGATCGTTTTTGTTTATTCTCATGACCTAGTTATGGGAACTGTTAACTTAAATTTTATAATCTTAACTGTACAGTTTATTTCTTGATTTCTTTCGAGCTTCACGGTAGTTATCCCCAAATTTACTGAATAAATTGTGTCGTATATACTCGAAGGGCCATCCCATCTACTTTTAAGAATTCTAATCATTCAAAGCCATGCAACAGGACATATACGATTGAGAATCGAGCATTGATCCAATCCACTGACAACCGTGACTTTCTCGACATTATTTCCAAAGGCACATTTCGGATGAAAAGCTCGCAAAATTTATAATGATGTTAAATTTCAAATAATTCGTCGGATATTTTATTTAAACCAGATACAAGAGATTTAGCCTTTCAGAAGGTGGGACTGTTGCTGTTTTAATACATTCTGGTGCTAGCCTGAATGCCGTGGGAGAGATTTGCTTGAGCTCAACAAACCTGCGTACCTTGAAGCAGTTAAATACTAAACCCCACATATGGCAAACTCGGTTATCTAACTACTTTCCGCTGCCTTCAAACTAATGCTACCCGAATAGTAATCGCAAGCAGTTCACATTTCCCTCCCAATAAACCCCCGAATCAGCTCCTGTGCGTACGTCACTGACTATTTATATTGTTGCTTAATAGTTAAGTTGAACCTGTTGTTGCTGTTGCATGTTGTACACTTGTTCACTGATTGCATTTTTTATTATTTTATGATTGTTGCATTGCGTTTTGTATGTGTATGTATGTGTGTGCAATATTAGTGGTTTTACTGATAAAAGGGATAAATCACAAGTGCTGTAAAATCATACATATGTTACATGTATGTATGTTTATATGTAATGTATAAGTACCCTGCAGTGAAACATCAAACTAGTCAGACAACATACTAGTATACAACTACAATTTTCTGGTTGAAATCATACCAGTCAGGAAAAGTCTATTCCATACTAGTATTCAACTACAATTTTCATGTTCAAATTGTTCTAGTTTGAAAAAGTTCAAACTCAAATTTCCTTATATGCATTCGTTTAACTATGAAGTTATTAAAACAAAGTTTGCTTTTAGTTTTTATTTATTATAGCTATTATATGCATTTTTCAGTTGCATTGACCTTTTTCAATCAAAATTTTAAAATATCCTTCCTAACGGCTATGAAATGAATTTAATTTAATCTGTTAGTATTTTAATTAATATTTAGTACTAGCAGACCCGGCAGACGTTATTCTGCCTGACCAGTGACTTCCCTAGAAATACATTTTCAAATATTTTTCAATTAATTTTTAACATTTCATTTATTTAAATAACAATACCATATTTTTACAATGTAATCATGACTTTATTTTCGTATTTTTATTATATCTACAGGTTTCGGTCCCTTTTTGGATTAGAAAGGTTCAATCTTTTTCGAACTAGTTTGATACTAGTCCCACTGGGCTGAAATTTTACTAGTTCATTTCATTCCATTTTGAACTACTATGAAACTGGTATATTTCAACTATATGCAAACTAGTATGTATATACTAGTAGATGACTGGTATTTTCTGGTCGAAATCTGACAATTGAAATGTCTTAGGACATCAACATTGTAAAAATACCAGTTGGTTATATGAAAATATGACAGTTGGCTGACTAGTTGGGCTTAGTGCACATACTAGTTGTAAAGTAGTTTTCAACTAGTTGGTTTGATTGCAGGGTACATATGTTATTCATTCTATGTTGTTGCTGTTGTTGTTGCGATTCAATATCTACTAAAAACTTTTCGTATGTAATTATATTTTCAAGTGCCGATTTATTGCTGAGATTGCGGTTATGTTGTAGAAATTCGAATAATAATGTATGTATGTATGTATAAAAGCTACTAATAAATACACACATACATACATATGTACATTGTATGTATTTATTATCGCTTGAAGTGTTTGACTTTATATGTAGTATTTATAATTGCAACATGTTATTTTATATTGAGGGTCATTTAGGTTCTCTACGCATAATATTACTTTAATAAATGGACAATTTTATGTTCGTTATGTTATGACTTGAGCTGAAATTCAAATAAGATTTTGAAGCACAAGTAACAATTAATTAGAATGTGTTGAACAATGCGCCATGGACTATGGAGACGTTACTAGGCTTAGTACCGTACGAAAGTTGCTTTAATCAATTATTGCAAAATTATAGGAATTGGAGTCATTAGGAAATTATCCCTTTCTACGACGCTATGGAACCAGTTAAAACAAGGTTCTGGTTTCGGTTACAGCTTCAAGAAATTAATTAAGCCATTGCCCTCCTTCTGAAATACGCCACTTAATTTTGCGAATTTTTGGTATGAAGCTACTATTGTACCCATATATGTACACTTGCTATTATTTAAAACGAGAACTTTTGATTGTTCAGGAACTCACCTCGGTATTAAATACACACGTCATCCGTGGGTTATTGTAGTCGAACTATCTGATATTATTTTGTCAAACTAGCAAATAAGCATCAAAATCATATCAATGCCTTTCGGTTTCACTATACTTTTTTCATTTAGGCTGTAAAATTAATTAAAATGAACCAAGGAAGATTTTCATATCACTTACATAAATGGCAGTGATCGTGAAGTTACTCTAGTTTTGTCATGGAATGAGATTATCAGCTGTTAAATTAATTGAAACGAATCAAGGACAAGAAAGATTTCGACATTATTTTAATTGTATCCAAAAACTGTATTTAACATGAGAAGTGAGATCCATGAGACCGTTGGGTGCCATATGTTGTAGCCTCTTGCGTTTGAAGCTCTTATTTCCAGCCGTGGCCAGATATCGAAGCCAAACTCAAGAGTGCTCGGAAGCATAGCGTACGCATATGTCTGAGGAAAACAAGTTCAAAATCGGTATATAACAGCAACGGTTCCCCCCATAAATTCAGAAATTTTTTTTCAGAAATCTTTTTCCAGAAAGTCAAAATTCAAATCTAAAAATTCAGAAAGTAATGAGACGGCAAAAAAAAAATCAAATTTTGCGTAAAATTGCACTTTATAAATTTTTACTTTCTAAATGTTTAGATAGGAGATAATGGCTTTGAAATAAGTGAAAAACACGTTTCACGAAGCCTTGGTTCATTTTTCTTTTGCTACTTTGCCAAAGAACCTTACACATTTGCTCTTTACAAATATTTATAGCAGTTAAAGAATTTGATTCTGAATTCTTAAGTAAAAAAAATTGTCACCAAAGGGTTAATGCATAATTACTTGTGTTATAACGCTAAATATACCGGCAAAAATATTTATTTCAGAATTAAAAAAAAAATAAATGCCTTTAATGGGTTAATAAATAACCCAAATATGGGTTAACAATTTAAATATTTAATTTTTAAGTGCAAATTATTTTTTCATATAAAAAAATTATTTAGAAATTATTAAAATAAAAATTTAGGTCCCCAATGAGTTAAGCCATGGCGTTTAAAGGGTTAAAACACTTAAAATCATATACATACTTTAGCCTATGTCAAACTATGTTGATGTGAAAAATTTGATTTCAGAGCTAAATGAAAATTGAGGCCGTCCATGGGTTAACGTATGGCCGATCATGGGTTATAATTTCAAATATTTACCAATTAGGTGTAGCACAATCCATTAAAACTTAACCAAAAAATCGTTCATAATATCGTTATAAAAATAAAAATGTAGATAATGGTTGGGTTAATGGATGACCGTAAATGTGTTTCTGAATTTTTGGTTTCTGAAAAAAGTTTTCTAAATTTTTCCTTCTGACTTTTGGTTTCTGAAAAATGATTTCTGAAAAACAAAAATTTTCCAAAAATGGTATTTCTGAATATTTTTTATGGGGGGCAGCAACAGCGACCTACAATGCAAGTTTAAAGAAAAACATTAGAAAGTATTACACGCAAATGTGAAGAGCAGCTCCTAGTTACTCCAAACACAACACCACAACTCTCTTTTCCCACTTTTAATGGGCATTTCTTGTTGTGAGAGTGTGACTTCTATCATACTTGGCAGTGACATCTACTCATCATACAATTTGTGTATTTTGCAGGTGTCGAAAATAGCAAAAAAAGTTATTGAATTCGACCTTTAAACTGATTTACAGAACAACACCAACAACACACATTACAACACTTAAACAAACTTTGACACTTGTAGAATACAAAATCAAACAAAAACTGAAATACTTTAAGTAACATTCTTGTAATTATATAAACACCGGGCATGTCTAATATGTATGTAGTAGTGAGCTGCGCATAAATTTGATGCGAAGGATTACCCCAACAACTTCAAAGGACCTTTTGATATTAACACAAAACTTAATTTGAAAAACACGACATAGAAGTGAAAGAAAAAAAAAAAAAACAAAATAAACATAAAATTACTCAACGCATATCCTTAATTTATGTGTAAACATCCTGTCTGCTGGCACTTTTGCTTTGACCTCTTTGTGATGCACGAAAGTAAAACTGCAACAACGCTGCTGCTACGCAATGTGTGTGTGCAACGTATTTGGTACAATATTTGTACAACAGATTTTAGTGTTGACTGCGTTAGGAGAGGAGACAAGGAAGTATACTTTGCTCAAAGAAGACAATTTGTCAACGAGGACATCGGATATCAGCACATGGAACTAACACGCTTGGGCAGAAATTCGATATTTTTGTATGTACTGACAAACATGAAAAGGGTGGGCACACTTGCTTGCGAGTTTATTGAGGTACGAACATGCAGATACTCTTAGCTCTTGTCAATGGACTTGAACGTATGGATGAATGGATGGACGTTTGGACAACAGTTTGAAGTGCGACACTTGACCGGCACACAAAGGCAGCAAAGGTTGTCCAATATGTGAGTTAAAGGCAAAAGAGGTTTGAGTTGATAGGGATCGAAAAAGGAGTAAAAGAGCACATATGGCCGACCTAACACACATGGCGTTTGCTTGCGGGCAACTTCAAATTGCTAGCCGAAAACATAGCAGCGACAAATGTAAGAAAGTCCTACTTCGGATGCTACGGTTTATCTATGCTATGGTATACCCAGTAGTGCGTATTGGAAGAATAAGGCTGTCTCATTTGTTAAGGATAAATATAGCAATAAAGTCTTTTAGGGACTACGGTTTTAGGGTTGCTCAGTTGATTGATGTTCTCGTGAATGTTTCAACTGATTCGGAAGGTTAAAATAAGAACAAAAACCCAATGTTCTTTTATTACCAAAGTACTCCCATGTGGACCCCCTGGAAGAGTTTGAGCTCATCCACAATCATTTAAGCGAAAAGTATCACTTTCGGGTATAAAGAAACTAAAGAGAGCTAAAAGTGTGACCATCAACATGCTATCTCCATGGTAGAGCGAGCAAAAGATGGCGCGAGAACGACGAAATATGATAGCGTTTCGGCACTCACTGGAAGACCCAGCAAAAAAAAAGAAAAAAAAAAATCACATCGCTAAGCTCTATTAGTACAGCACGGGTATATGGTTGTGCATGTATGTGTGTATCTATATATCAAAGACAATTGTGCATTAACATGAAGAATGCTGCAGCACTATTTCACTCATGCTCTATTTGTTTCTGTTGCAGTTATTGCCGTGTTGCATGCTTCGTTGACTCTGCTTCCGCTTTTATAGCCGGAACCTTTTAAATTGTAGCGCCATTTGCGGCAATTTCTTACACATTAAATAAATTGTTTTCTCCTTTCTCAGGCATTTTGAGGTTCATTCACGAAGATAAAGCGTATTGTTGTGTATGTATAAATACATATTTTGTTGTTTTTGTAGAATATCCATCAAAAATGATTACGTTTCGAAATTCTATGAAATGGGTATGAAAGCTTAATCGCTTGTAATCAGCACCCACTCCTACAGCAAAAAAATAATACAAAAGAAGTTATACAATTTGTACGAATCTATGTATGTATGTATGTAACAGCTGCTGAAACCGTAGCATTTCATTTTTATTGTTACACAAACAAAATATCTGTCTTGATCGGTTGTGCATGATCAACGGCTTGCTTGATCCCTGCCAGCGTTGTTTGACTTAATGCGTTTATAATTGCTGTTTGTGGCATGTCCAACTGTCAAATCGTTCGTCCAATGACTCTGATGAAAAAGTGGGAAAAAACTCAAATTGCTGAACAAACAATTTCATTGATACACTCAAACAGGAAGGCAGTCAGTCATTCATTCGGTTAGTTTGCGCCGCTGCACAGTGTTTAAGAAATGACAAAAAATAATAATAAATTAATTAAATTAAATTGAATAAAAAACTTTTAATAATTAAATAAGTTATTAAAAAATAGAAACATACAAATTTTCATTATAAAAATTATAACTAGTGGCCTTGAGCGCATTCATAGTTATAAAAAATATATTTTTAATTTGTTTTATGTTAGGCAGAGATTCTGGAAAGACTGCCCTTGAATTCCACCAAGGATTGCCTATTGCTGAGATAATTGGCAGTCTAACAAGAGTTGCGTCTTCAATGTCTACAAGTCAACACAGTATTGGCATTAGGACCATTCCGGTTAAGACCGGCACCTATCTGAGTAGTCATAGCGCGTCTCTTCGGCTTGGACTGAACCTTAGGCTAAGTCGGATTGGACAAGTATTTGCCAGTGAACAATAATTTGCAGAAATGCTTCAAGACCTAAGGAGTCATTGCCTCTGAGGGAAGTATTTAGATTAGGCTGAATATACTATATTCTCATGCGAAACGCTTTTTCCCTTTGTCGTACGCAGTAGAGGAGCTCTTCCCAACCTTGTCTGAAGTACGACAAGGGGTCATATATTGAGCCTCAACCCAATACTTCCTTGTTGATGATATTGAAGGTTCGGTGTTCAGAGGGGATACGAGCGGTCGATTGTAAGATTCGGCTAACTTGAACAAATTACCGGGACTCTTGGCTGATATTCACTGGGACAACAAGTCCACTCCCAAGTATTTTTGCACGGTTGCGGCGAGGGATCTATACATAGTTTATTAACCTATTATTTGTTACAAAAACAATATTAAATGACCAGATTTCAATGCTGAATCAATGTTACTAGTAGGAAACCTAACCACTAATACCAGAATTGGACTACCACTGTTTTTTTTTTTTTTTTTTTTTGAAGAAGATTAGATCTCAAAAGCATTTGCTAAAATTAGCGTTTTCTTAATTTTAAAACAATACTTTTTCAAAAAGTGTTCATTTCCTAGTTTTTATACGTCTTTTTCAGTTTTCAAAACACTGTGCCTCGCTAAGGTCTGTAAAACAACAAAAGTCACACGATAATTCAGTCAGGTCTGTTGCGCCGTAAACGGAAGCTGAAATAACGCAAACAATAAAATGTAATAAAAGACTATAATAACATACAACAACAACAAAGTGAAAAGGTAGCACACAGGCAGCAACATTCACAAGAATAGTAGGTTAATACAAAGCCTACCTGAACTACGCACAGATTATCACAACGACTAGAAGTCATTTGTCAGTCCACAGCATGTTATAAGTTGGTTTCTCTTATTTGTCTTTACCATTTCCCGCTGCTGTTCAAGTTCATATCGGAAAAACAAAAAATGAGTTGGGAATTATAGAAAATGAGTTCAAGTGTCAGAAATCGGCTCACAGTTGATGAGCTTAAGTAAGTGGGGGAGTCCAAGAAAACGTTAAAAGCTACCTAAGTTGGAAGCGACATTTGGTTAATGGGACTTGATGATCAGCCAAAAATCGAGCTAAAAATCGAGCTAAAAATATGAATAATGCTTCTTGAATCTGTTTAGAAAGTTAATTCGATACATGTAAGCTCGGAAGAAATTACAGCTTAAGTTATTGTTGTTGTTATTAACTGTGCTTTGCCCTTCCTGTTAGTCACGATCATTCTGAAAATGTTTCTTAAATTGCTATAAGTCTAAGGAAACTAGCAGTTTCAACAGGGTTGCACCAAAGCGAAGCTCGTGTTAGAAGAGTAGGCTCTATTGAAAAGTTAACAAATTGGTGTCATGAGGGAATATACTACATCAGGCCCTATGTTGGTACGGTGGAATTGCGTCTGGATAGAACAAATTTTATTTGTTACGATATGTAGCTCAAAGTTGAGCCAAAATTACTCTACTCTTCCTGGAAAGGACGCGCTATTCTTTAGCTTCAGAGTACGGAGGTCCATACGGTTTATAAGGACTCGGTGTGGAATTCGTTAAGAGCCAGCCTGTCGTTCTGTGGATCAAACAGCTGAGTAATGTGCTTCTGACTATGTCTCCTTATGTTCATGGGGTGCATATCTCCGTTCAACTGTGGTCTGTTAGGATGTCTAGCTTTGTGAAAGTTTAGTAAGAAATATCTGATTTAGAAATCTATGTATTTTTTCACATTGACTACTTCAGATTCTTGAAGGAAGTGGGCCTCAGGACTTTGAACTAAGTCTCTTGTAGCACTGTACATGAAACTTTATCGTGTTGGTGTCGCTTGGGCTTATGCAGCTACTTGAGGATCTTTCTGCCGCTCTATACATTTGTGGTTTTTTCGGTGGGATTATCGGATATGAGCTGATGTGTGGTAGGACTGGTATATCTAAAATTAGCTGAACTATTATTATAATAACCGACAGTGTCTAGCAGTTTGAAAATCTTAGAGATCATCACAAAGAGGGCATGTGCTGTACTTTGCAAAAACAAAAAGTTTTCTCGACCAAGACAGGTGCATTGCAATTATATACTTAATTATTTTAAATCCGTTTCACAAAGGAAAGTTGGATCGTTTTATGTGTCTCACTCCACTAAGCTGCTCAACTTCATACTTAGGTACATACATGCTCCTATGATGCGATAATCCACAAGGCGCCAATACTCAGCAATAAGATATCTAATTACATAGTGATTACTAATGCAAGCGTAACCTTTGTCATTACATAATTACTCAAATTAATTTTTATTTATTTATTTATTTATTTATTTATTAGTACAGTCTACAGAATTTATTTCTTACAGACTAGGTATAATAGCAAAGTAATTAATTAAATATAAATCAATTAAAAATTCTAAACAAATTAATTTTAAACGCATTCAAGCAAATATTAAAATCAATAACGCTAGCATAAGAATTACACAATCTAACGGCCCTAGCAATCGGCTCATTCATCGCGTAATTAGTAGAATAGACAGTGTCAACCAGTAGACGATTACTTCTTAAGTTACGAGGTGGGTCGTATAAATTGACTAAATTCATTAGGTCACCGCAGAGAATGATGCCATTCACGATATTATAAATGAAAATAATTGAGAAATAAATTCTTCTCTCTTGCAGAGACTGCAAGCCAAGAAGTTTTCGTCTAACGGTATACGGAGGAAGATCACCCTGCCACGGCAACTTCCTTAACGCGAACCTAGTAAACATTTTTTGGACTCTTTCGATTTTATATGAGTGAATTTCATAGTAAGGACTCCATATTATTGAACAGTACTCAAGACGACTTCTCACAAGTG
The DNA here is from genome assembly GCA_951509765.1 of Sphenella marginata. Lineage (NCBI taxonomy): Eukaryota > Metazoa > Arthropoda > Insecta > Diptera > Tephritidae > Sphenella > Sphenella marginata. Next base: position 11,132,623 of record OX608081.1, on the reverse strand, counting down.
ATAGAAAAAGAGATTTAAGGGTGTAGGGATCTTTGAACTCGACCGAGTTTCTTCTTATGAACCCAACCATGGTTAATGATTTGGATACTATAAAGTCAATATGTTGGCAGAACGTCAGTTTAGAGTCGAAAATAACTCCAAGATCTTTCATTTCAGTGCATCTAATTAAGGCACAGTTACCGATGTTGTAATCGTATAATATATTGGTAGGCTTCCTAGAGAAGCTAACCACACAGCATTTATTAATGTTGAGTTTGAGGCAGTTGAGTGTGCACCATTGAGCTAAAGAATTGAGATCAGTCTGCAGATTATGACTATCGCATGCATCTCGCACAGTGCAAAAAAGTTTGACATCATCCGCAAACATTAGGCACTTAGCGAACTTCAAGCAATTAGGTAAGTCGTTAATAAATAAAAGAAATAAGAGTGGGCCACTGTGGGTACCCTGGGGTATACCGGACCAAGCCTCGACAGATAACCTTGAAATTGTGTTACCTAACTTAACGAATAGTTTCCTGTCAGAAAGAAAACTGGCAAAGAAAGCGATAAGAGGTCCGCCAACACCATAACTTCTCAGTTTCTGCAAAAGTATAGAGTGGCATACCTTATCGAAAGCTTTGGAAAAATCAGTGTAAATAACATCCATTTGAGCCTGCTTAACGAAGGCAGTCACTATTTGATTCGTTAAAAGAGTCAAGTTCGAACAGGTTGATCTACCCGGAAAGAAGCCGTGTTGAAATTTACAAATTGCTTCACCAACATGGGCGAATAACTTAGATTGGATTATACAATCGAATAACTTAGCCACCGTTCCCTGAATAACGATAGGTCTGTAGTTACAAACATCATTGCGATCGCCAGATTTAAAGACCGGAACGATGTGGCATAGTTTCCACTGTTCCAAAAAAGTTCCATTATTCACACAATCCTGGAAAATATTGGATAAGGGCTGCGATAAGGTAGAGCGACAACGCTTAAAGAAAATAGGTGAAAACCCCTCGATTATATCATTAGATGACACAGAGGGCTTAAACGAAGACAAATGCAACCATTTAACAGCAGAAGCAACTGCAAGTTCATCGCTTGCATTGCTACCAACAACCGCCATATGACTCCTCACGTTCTTTAATACTCGTTTTTCCTTAGTGTTATTGGTACGTTTTTTACTAGTATCGTTGACAGCGGCAGAGACGCCAGCAGAAGTAATAGGTTTAGTGTTTGTCACAGTATGCGTAGCAGCACCAGCTGAAACGGCAGCAGCATAGGAGAGAGACGAATTGAGAGCTGGAGATGACTGATCAGAGATTGAGCAATGAGCATTCGTAGATGTAGAGGCAGGTTCCGTTGTTATCACACCCTGATTAGAGACTTGTGAGTTGACGTCAATTGTTTCACTTACAGCATTAACAGGTTTTGTTGTTATCACACACCGATTAGAGATTTGCGAAGCCGTTTCAAGTTCGGCGACCTTAACTTTCGAACGAGTTATAATTGTGTTCTCACCAATTTGAGTATTACCATTTGTTGGTACTAATTGCTGAGTCTCACCACAGTTAAAGAGTTTTAAGAATTTGTCTAACGCACTGATATTTTTAAGAGCTTTATCAACTTTAGAGCGAGAGAACAAGATGGCACAGTTATCACATCGAAAAATAATATTTCTATTGTTTTTAAATAAATCGCTAGTAGATTGTGAAATATTAGCACACCTTAGATGAATTACAAACATGCAAAGGCCACACTGGATATATTCATCCAGCAAGCACTGTTCGTTACATTTCATACACGTTTTCATTGTTTATGATTATAAAATAAAAGAAAAATCCAAGAGCGCGACAGAACACGTCCACTTCACGCAATTGATTAATTGCAAAGATGCGATGGAATGAATGATTTGTATGTATCTAAAAAAAATATGTGCAACTGGGGTACATATATAAATACAGATGTATGTATGTATTTTTACATCTATTTTGTATAGGTAAAGAGATCTGCAATGAATTTTTTATATCACTATTTTTTCTAAATACATATGTATGTAGTGCACATCAATATCTCAAAGTTTTTTTTTATTTTGACCGTTTCTTTGTCCTTTGCCACACTATTTGACTTTGCCAACTGCCACAAGCAATCAATTGTGGCACTACATTTTGATGGCACCAGTGTGCCACACCTACCCAGACACCGCAACTAATGCTAAAATTGCGCACAAGTGCAGTGAAAACAAGTAAGGAAATCTAAATTTGGTAAGAATCGTACAAAAAATACTCAGTTCACCGACTTGGTAAAGTGTTAGAGGTGAACGTGTTCGATGATTTTTGTTTAAGTTCCAGGAAACAAACGGTTTTTCTAGGGTTGGACGAGAGTGAGATTGAAGTGAGAAGAGTTTATTTCGTCTTACAGTTAGTTGGTGGCGAGGAGATACATATCATATGCCAGTTTAATCTGTTGGAGTGTACAGATCGATTCGAGTTCCTCTTCAGCAACAGTTGACGTTTGTGCTTGGCAGTAAACAAAGCAGTTTACTCTACTCTCTGTGGATGTTGTTGAGGGCATGCCAGTATACCTAATGGAACAACGGAAATATTATGCGATGGGAGATTTCTTCATAGTGTTGGCGGAGTTGCATCTTTACTTGTTAGGATGAATTGCCTACTCAGCAGCTCATTATATTCTTTAGCACCGAGTATTTTGCCTCACTATACAATTCATATTCTGGTCTCATAAGAAAGCATTTCGTGACAGTTCTAAGTACGGCGCCTCGACAGCCCTGTAACTTCCTCTATAGTGTATTCTATAGCCTCTGTGCTTATAATGCCGACAAATATGTCAGAACCTTCCCTCTTGAACATTTTAAGAATGTTCATGGTATTTAGGTACGTGAAAACAGATACTCATGGGAAAAAAGGAGTTATAGGAAAAGGGGCTTTTGTATCCAGCAATGTTCCAATAACTTCCCCAAGTACTGTCAGAGAGTAGTTTAAGGATTTTGTTGCGAAATATCTAAAGATGCAGAATGCGATTACAATTCTCTCCAATACTTAGCCCACAGCTAGTTTGGTGTATATGTTGCACGTTGCTTTTCTCTGTTAAATGCAGTTGCTCAACATAAAAAAAAACATTCAAAATATCCAAATAACTTGAGCGAAGATAAAATTGGAGAGTCAAAGCAAACAGCACAAAAACACCAATTTTGTCCAAGGTATCGAATGGCGGCATTGGCACAAACATGCTCATTGCGCAGTGCTAACATATGTCATGATGAAAGTCCTTCTTCCTATCACCAAAAAAAAAGAGAGAAAAATCAACAGAAAGACTGCATGTCATGTCTAATTGACAGAGTTTCTCAAAGGAAGAGGGTTTACTGCCAGCAGTAGTGCAAAACTGAAGCGGTAAGAACTCGCTACTAACCTAGGCAAAAGTCGCATTAGAATCAAACGGCCAACTTAAAGGCGCACAATTTTGTTCGTGATCATAAAAATTCGACTTAATGAACGTGTTGCCCAGCATTGTCGCCAACACCACAAAGCCACAAGTGATCATGCAACATGCCACATGCTTCAACACTATGTTTGTACAAGTGTGACTGCAGTGGATATATAAGTGAGTGAGTGAGTGAGTGACTGATATACACCTCAGTTGCACAGCTGTAGCTAGATATATCGCTTGTGCGCAGCTCATTGTCGGTAGTTCAAGATTAGATAGATAGAGAACAAAAGGGAAACATTGTTGTTGTGCAACTGCTGGCGTCGTAACGAAAATTATCCACTTGATTGACGCCAGCCGGCGCTGATCTCTGAGGTGCACGAATACAATGCGGATGTTAGAGTGACGCTAAAGAAATTCAAGCTGAGACACTTTACTTTAGCGGCCCAACTACAAACAAAATGTGTCCACGACTACATAATTTAATGCTCCATTAAAGGTTCACATTATGATAACAGCGACGAGTGCTGAAATACTTGAAGTTGCATTTGAAGTGCAGTAGTCAAAAAGCAGAAGAAGAAGAACATAGGTAACAGGCAATTGGCGCTAGCGCATTCCATGAAGTGTTGCCGCAACAAATGCCGGCTTAAAGGCCGAAATGAACAGTAGTCGTAACAGCCGGTGTAAGATTATTTGAGGAGGCAAGGCTTCAGTACTAATGCCAGGGCTGTCCACATTATAGACTCGTTTAAACGGTACTCAGCACTGCTGTTAAAATGCTAATATAATGAGTTATAGCTAACCTTATACTCGAGGTAATAGGTTAGTAATCCGGATAGACACCGCTCTAAACGGAATGCAGCCATCCTAGCAAGTTACACTTCGTGGTGGAAGCTCTTCACATGGCGTCATTAAATTAAACAGGAAATTTAACTGTTTGGGTAGCCCTGACTAAAAGTAGGTATGGTACTTACGGTTGCCAATTGAAAACATGCACAGAAGCCGTTACGAGGCGGGTTACTTTTCTGGTGGAAAATTTTGTATTTCCACAAAAAGGATGCGCTCAGCGCCAAGTAAAAGCAATTCTTTGGTAGGCGTCATTTCGGAAATGAGACGCGTTCAACACGCATTAATTACGAACTCTTAAGAAAAGATAGTTGGGTTGATAAAGAACAATTAAAAATTTAATTTGTCTAAAAATAAGAAGGAGAAACATACATAAGTGTTGAATAAATATTGTTTTTTTAATCCAAAAAAAAAAAAAAAACTAATTTCCCTAATTGTGAGAAAATGCGCTCTAATGTGCTTCCTGTTTTCACATTGGTCAATGTAATTTTATTTATTTTCTTTTCAATTTCCCCCCCTCTTAAGTTATTTTATGTTTGCTGCGGTTTGCGCATTTGAATTTGTTAGCTGAAACATACCCAGTAGTGTAACTTAAAATCTAATTTTTCTGTTTCAAAATAGTCCAGAATGAACAGCCATAAAGAAAATATAAATTAATTGATTTAAAGAATAATTCAATGCGAAGGCAGAGTTTTTTAGATGGTCGCAAAATTAGTAGTATCTCCATCTGCTCTATATCCTAGCTTCTCTACAATGAAAACCTTTTGTAGTGAACACTCTTAAACAAAAACTCTAGAGCTTACGACCTACCACATCCACTAGCAGGAAGGACCTGTGTACCTTTGACATATTTCTCATCGACATCTGACATTACCTCTCTATAGCGCATCACCTCATTTATTGTGCCCGAAACAATTGTCTTCTAATTTATACTACTTGCGGGATATTTTCAACTAGTTGCTTTGTCTACAGGGTAGCAGCACATTATCATTTTATGTATGTAAATGTGTAAGCACGCATGTGAATAAATTTCTAATGTCTACATAGCCTTTTATTGTATTTTTGTTCATCAGCTACTATGACCTATGTATGTCATTGTTGATTTTTGGCTCATTTAAATTGAGTGTTTATAGCACTCTAATTCCACATTAATACATGTGCCCCGTAGTGAAAGTCCAAGCTTGACAGAAAACCTACACTGTGGACTGAGATTGGGTAAGAATTAGGCTAGATTAGATACTTTGGAACTACATACATATGTATATAAATTTTGTTTCTATCTATATAAAGCAACTTCATAATTTGGGAAAAGAACTCACTATATACCTCGTGGTTAGTATACATCAACTTTTGTATTATTTACAACCCTTAGGGTTCTAACAGCAATATTTCAGCTATGCAGTTGACCTTACAATATATTTCCTTGACTTTGACTTGGGCATCAGATAAGGTCACATTAGAGCGTTGTTATATTATTGGAAAAATGGGACGTGTATTCTTTATAAAATGTCGCACAATTTATGTAGAAATATGTGCAGGAACGACTCATATGACATCAACGATTGATGTGACATCAAATATTGATGTCGCTTCGTATCAACGACGAATGTCACGACTTATGTCACATCGGCAATCGATAACCCATTATTTGCCTAAATATATATTAGGTGTGCCAATCGATCATAAAACAAACGAACGTAGCATTAACTACGATATATACATCACATATTGATGTCGCATCAGCGATTGATATCACATCAACGATTATTATGTGACATCAACGATAGATATCGCTTCAATTCTCTTAAGACATGCGTATCAGACGATCATAAAAACAAGCGGATTTCGCATTAACGACCATAGTCTTATCAATAAAGATGGCGCTTCAGCGATGGATATCACATCAAGGATTTATCAACGAGGGATGGCCCAACAAGAATTGATTTCGCATTATCGATGGATATCACATCAATACAATATAAGATAGAAATGGTGATATGCAACGTGTTTAAGAATGTAGATCAATCCTCAATCGGTTCTCTGCATTATTCCAACTAACTTTGTGATAATAGCTACTTTTTGCAAAGAAATACGAGTAGCGATCTAAAATCTTGTTGGGTAGCCGTGAATTTCATTTGTGAAAAGTACAAAATATTTTCAAGCTAAAGTAAATGCCATCTACATTTTACGAATAAATTATTTACCATACTAAAAATCATTCTACAAAAATACTAAACTAGATTATTGCTCAGAAGTCAAGTTACAAATTTGCTTACTCGATTTTTGACTAATAAAACTTGTTCATGTACGCTCAGCAGTAAACTTTAATGTTTACCTGTCAACGAAAATCGCAACAACAAGAACTTTACTACGAATTATATTAACAGTCAAATGAAAACAACAAAAAAAAAAAAACAAAAAAACGACAACAAAATGTCAAATGAATATGAAAAACGGAAACGATTTGTTATTCGATTTGTTAGCGTGTCCTAGTTGTGATTCAAGCTTACAAACAATTTTATTATCCTTCTAGATATGCACAACAATTCGAGTTGTTCGTGTTTATAGGTTTCTGAAAGTTTGCTTTTGCTATTGCTGCTGCTACTTTTATTGCAAATATTGTTTATTATTGTTTTATTGTTGATAATTTTGCATATTCGGTTTTTTGTTGTTGTTGGGTTTTATTGCCTTAGTGCTATGACTAGCGCGCTATTGTACCTGTGACGCAGAATCAGTCAATATGTACACGAAGATCCCTTACTAGTACTTATAACACTATGTTACAAAAAAACGTTACAACTAAATTCGATAAAAATGTGTTTTGAATTGTCACTTATGGTCTTAAGATCCTCGAAGTCAGTTCCAGCCAAATTATTGATATAATAATGAATACGAATTTGAGTTGTTTCTAACATTTTTGTAAAATGGTTTTCATTCATTAAAGCTCTTTTACTTTCCTTTGTTCCACTATCGTCGGTTCACGGCCAGAATAATAAATCTATAGAAGAATTAGCTTCCAAAGTTTTATTTAGTGCAGCAAAAACGCTCCTAAACAAAACATTCGAGCACACACATTTTTGCAGGATAGCCAGCCTCCAAGAAAACACCGAACAAGGTCAATGGAAATAACATCAATTGACGTTATTGCACTTCATAAAGGGAAATATCGTCAGTCAATGGACGCTATTTCTATTTCCGATATAGAATTATAGTTAAGTGACTTTACTTCAGTTCCTAATATCTCATACGCACAGCGACCTAAATTTAATATCTGATGACTTTCTAAATTAAAAAAAGAGAAAAATTGGAATGAAAAATAGCGCGATAATATGACATAATTTTTAATATTCGATAGTGTGACTTTCAAAATAATTTAATTAAATCACACCATTTATTATTTTTAATGATTTTATAGGGTAAAACCGGGATAGATGCCCCAACGGGATAGATGCCCCATATTCAAAAAATCTAACTTCCCGAGCTCGTGACTAACAATTAATTTAATAATTAGCAGCCGCAGCCACAGCGCATTTTAGTTATCTAAGGGCTTCGAGCAGTGAACACGCGTTTTGTTAGTTTAAAACATTTTGTTTGCGACGAAATTGAAATACCCGTAAAAGTTTTAAAGGTAAGTATTGTGCTTTGTATAACTTTATAACTAGTAATAAATTCCATTATATTTTTTAGTACCTTAATAAACTGATTCATTGAGACTGCATCTAACTAAAAATAGATGTTTTTTTGTTTATAATTTATTCAAAAAATTCGTAGGCATCTATCCCTATCAAAAAGGATAGTTACCCTGATTTTTCGAGGGATAGATGCCCTTAGGGGCAAAGGAGTAAGTATATATTTTTTACATACTTTTGGAGTCTGATATATGTTTTATGTACTACTTTATGTACTACTTTATGGACTTTTAACTGTTTTCAGCAAAATTATGCCGCGAAAGTACAAAAGGAAGGGACTACAGAAAGCCTGCAGGCCGCGTTCGACGAAATGAACAAAAATACGATGGGGATAAACGAATTATCCTAAAAATATGGGATTCCATCGAGGACATTAATTCGACGATATGCTGCTAAAAAAAGGGATATAATAAACGTTTATCTAACTATTGGCTGCCTCTAGTTTCCTATAGATTTACTAAGTAGCTTTTATTTTAGTGTAAGATTGTATGTAAAATGTATTTTTATAAAAATATAATTTTTATTTATTTCTAAATAAACACGTACCTATAAAATTGAATTTATTAAACATATATTAAAATGCATGCCAATTCTTGAAAGCAAACGCTTCAATTTAATAAGGTAGGTATGGCCATTGATGTACCTAATACTTGATTTAGCTATCTTCTAATGAAAGTAATTAAAAGAATAAAAACCCAACATGTTTAATTTATTATGGTTTTGAGTAGGAGTAGAACTACATATGTACGTTGCGTTCGATTTGTGTTTTTCGCTTACATGCCATAAAGGGCATCTATCCTTCGCAATATTTTCATGGTGGGGCATCTATCCCTCAAAAAGAAGGTTTCAGGAAAAAGTAATTTCTGGAAAAACCGTGTACGATAGGTAAACCAAAATTTAAATAATTAAAGTTAAAATATTGATAAAATAAAACTAATATTTTCAAATTTAGGCAGCTTTTCCAAAAAGTGGGGCATCTATCCCGGTTTTACCCTAAATTGAAAAATCTTACCTTCCCTTTGGAATAGAGAAAGAGCGTTACCATTTGCGCTGCGAAGTAACGTCAATTCACGCTATTTCCGTTGACCTTGTTGCTTGTCATCTTTCGGCTTTCTACGGAATTCTAGAAGGGATATCTCAGTCGTCCAGCCACCTCCAACTTAATCTAATATTTTCAAGTTAAGCTAAACTATTGTTGCATAGTGTCATACGTCAAAGCGAAATACGTTGGTAGGAGCTTAAGAAAGGTGCTGATGTTTTCCGTGAAAGACTACACTTCGTCGGTTAGTTGCTTTGCACAATATTGACTTTGGCAACTTTTTATAGCTTAAAAATTTATTTGTCATAACTTTTTTGTTGAAACGAGCTGCGCTGCATAATACAACCTGAGACAACAACTGCAATGCAAAAAAAAAAAAAAAAAAAAACACTTACAAAATCAACAACGGCTAGGAAAACATAACCATAAGGAAACAGGAATAAAATCACAAATGTCATAAAAATTTCATGCTTGAATTATTTGCAAATTGATTTTCATAGCCTTGCATTGAATGTTGAAGCTAGTCTACGAAGAAAAGGGTTTTCATAGCCCAGGGCGCAACTGGCACAAGCTGTATGGCAGGTGCATATTTGCTAGGAACTAGCAGTTAGCGTTGGTGGTGTTGGCCAGTTAAGTAAACAGTAAACTAACAAGTCATAGTGCGGTAGTTACGGCCTTTATCATACGGTTCAATGGCTTTCGACAAACAAACGATCCGTATCTGGGGTTGGGTAAGTGGGCTTTTTGCGCTTTGGTGGCAGGTCGCAGGTTGCATGTGCTAGATATGCGCTGGCACATAACAAGTGGCATATATCACGCGCGCTCAAGACTAACATTTTTATTACGAGCTGTGCATAAAAGCTAAGGTTACCTCTGCCTCCCCACTCCCTCGTTCAGGCACAACACGTTAATGTCGCTTGTTCCGCATTCAGCGCTTGATTTGAAGTAGCTTAACAAGCTTTACATTTACATTGTTCTACCACAAAGGTACCTGCCACCGTTTGCCACCGTCAAACAAATGGTAATCAGCAGACAGTTGGATTGGCGTGATTGGACGTGGAAGGTTTCAGGTCAGCGGTTGCCAACATTTGTGTTGGGCACTTGTTTGCGTATGGATTTTTTCAAGCGAATTGTAGCACTTTGATGTGGTAACAGACATAGGTGGCAGTAGAAGATTTGAATGCAATTTACCCCTTGACTGATTCTACTCCTTCAGCTTTTGACGTTCTCCAAATTTCAATATTTGCCAAATATTTCAGGGACTTTTTATTTGTCACAAAACAACATACATATACTTCAAGGATAGGCGACCGCTGTGTAAAACAATTGTATTCAGTTAGCTGCCTTACTTTTGCTTTGAATTAATTTTTCCAATTCGCTTTGGTGGCAATTTGACAATTCGGTTGCCAAAAGTTTAGTTTCTCTTAAAAACTTTACGACACCGTAGGTACCAGCGAAACGATACTATAAATGTAGCATGCCTCACATGCACACTCATACCAACAGATATAAAATACCTCCCTCCCCACATGTTGGTGCATGTTCACGTACGTTGAGTACATTTTGGTTTTGCATGTATTTAATATGTTTGTACCGAAATAGTTAAAAAAAAAACTTTTTGTACCTATCATGAACATCAAATGTCACTATAACTTCGGTCCGATGTTTTTAAATATGAGAAATAGAAGAGAACCCCCACCAATAACCATGCCGAAATGATCAACGCAATGTGATTATTTGATTTAGCCATATGCGTCTGTCCATCCGTCCGTTAGTCTGCCTGTTTGAATGAAAAGTAGTCCCACAGTTTTAGAGATATCCGACTAAAATTTTGCCACCATTATGTGATATATTAATAATTGTCGGAACCAGCAAGATCGGACCAATGCAACGCATAGCTCCAATGTAATCGATTCTTCATTTAAACGGGGTTTGGCCTATGTATATTTCAAAGAACGGTTTATACCTTTTGTAGATCGGACACTAAGACGGTGATGCCTTTTCATGAAAGGTATAAAGCAATCGGCAGGTTCTTTTATTGCATTTAAGGGTTCGAATACTTATGGCGATACCTCTTATCACTTCTCAAGTCAAGATTAGTTTAAAAAGTGTGTTTTTTTATTATTATTATTATTAATATTATTATAATTATCATTATTGTTATTATTTTTATTATTATTATTATTATTATTATTATTATTATTATTATTATTATTATTATTATTATTATTATTATTATTATTATTATTATTATTATTATTATTATTATTATTATTATTATTATTATTATTATTATTACTATTACTATTATTATTATTATTATTATTTATTATATATTATTATTACTATTATGATTATTATTATTATTATTATTATTATTATTATTATTATTATTATTATTATTATTGTTATTATTATTATTATTATTACCATTATTATTATTATTATTTTTAGTATTATTATATTATTATTATTTATTATTTATTATTTATTATTTATTATTTATTATTATTATTATTATTATTACTACTATTATTATTATTATTATTATTTATTATATATTATTATTATTATTATGATTATTATTATTATTATTATTATAACTATTATTAATATGATATAACTAAACTTAAGTACATAAGTATTGACCTTCTTTCGCTTCCCATAATGCAACCTTTATTCAAATTCATTTTAGTTTACAGAACACACCTATGACATACATATGTACATACTTATGTATATAAATACTTATTTCTACACTTTCAAAAGTCACAACCTCATGTGACATCGTTATAATTGATCGGCACGCAATAGCTTTCAACAACATTTCTGTTGGCTTGCCTCATTATCAAATTCATCATCATCGCCATTGACATCACCAACGTCAACAATGCTATTGTCCTGCCTCAAGTCGAGTCATGTTCACACGCTGCATTGTGGTAATAACCGAAAATGTTAATTTTAATAATTAAGTCAATGTCACTTAACACTCTGAATGGTGGCAATTGCGGGGGAGCGTAGACAAATTGCATGTAGAGTGAGTTAATTGCGCATATCTAGCAGACCAATGTGACAGCGGATAATTCCTGCTGGGACTGAGTTGGAAGTAATTAAATTTTGTTATGATTGGTCTTGTCTGAAATATTTAAAAAATATGAATTTTACATACATATTATTATTTCTTAAAATAATTGTTTGAGGGTGATTTGAGCTCTTTCTTTATGGCGCTAGAGGTAAGTGATAAAATAAACTAATCAACTCGGACGTGTAACGTTGACTAAGGGAAGTTCGTGCAAAGAGTTAGGTCATACCAAATTTAGTTTGAACTATTCGGTCTGAATGACTAGGGCAATCTTAACCGTCCGATTGGAAGACGATTACTCGAAAGTAAAGGTGGCATTGGTGTGGGAGTTTTCGATCTTTGAGTACTGAGTCTAAGCCTATCCAGAGCAAATATGTGCTATTTGCCCGAGAATAACTGGGTACAGTTCTGATTTTTCTTTCTTAAATAAAAATCTAAAGAGGGTGACAGTTCGCAAGGGATAGGATGTTGGAAATATTATAAGTTGAAGGCATAGACACTCAGCATACGAAAGATTCAGGTACCTATCACGATGCACCTTGTACCTGCAGGTAGGCTTGTATCCAAAAGTACTAGTTCAATATATGATCAGTCAACAGGTGTGCTTTTATCATCCATCACTATCGAAAGTATTTTGATAGGTTTTTTTAATTTCTCAAGAATTCCTCTTGACCATCTGTCATAACCTGGTAGATACCACAAAACTCTACTGAGATAGTGTTTCTCAAAATATATGTACGCTGCGACTGCGCCTACAACCGTATCCTCAGCGCTGCTGTTTCGAAGTTTTCGTAAGTGGTTTCGCTGTTTGGCGCGTCTCATTGCGACGTTTTTTTCTTTTATAGACATTAAGTTGCAAAAATGAGAAACACATTAATTTATATTGCAGCAACAAAGCAATTTGCAACATCTGTTGCTGCGAAGAACTAAAAATAAGACAGTTACAAACAACAAAAACAAACACCAAATAACATTATTAAAACGTGAATAAGCACAAAATAAAGGCGAAGAGATTGAAATGATACAGTAAACACAAAAAAATTGTTCCACGGCGTTTTTTCGCTTTTTTTTTATTTGTTTTTTTTTTTTTGGCAAAGTGGGGAAGCGATGGCATCGTAAATCAGCACGTTGTGGCAACTTGTCATCGGCAAACTGCGTCGACGAATGTTTGCCAGCTTTGTTGCTGGTTATAATTTCGTTTTTGTTTTTGATGTTGATTGTTGTTTGTAATTTTGATGTTCATTTATGGCGCTACAATAAAAGCGAAATAAAGCAATTATGATTTTTGTGCAACACATGCAACATTTGCAACGGATGTGTTTTATGTGAAAGCCGTCGAAGAGGGGTTGCTGTTAATGGAGTAAAATGATAGGAAATCAAAAGGGGTGGAGGGGGAGAGGTACTCAACGGAATTTGTATTCCCCGTTTTCTTACACCGACGGCCGTTAACGAATTGAACCCGGAAATCACTATCGTGGATCAGCTCTTGGTGAGTCTTCTAGGACTAAGCATATTATGGAGATCTTGCCTATGTGAGAACGAATGTGCCTGAATAAGATCCAATCATCGTGTTGGTGTCGAGCTTCAATCTTTTCGCAAACCCTTTAGATAGAAGAGATGTTGAGCATAACGATTTTACGATAGTTGGATCGCTTTGTTGGATCTCCTTTCTAGCGCTATTCCGTCCAAATTTTTGTATTGATTGATAAATGCTCGTAACTAACTATTCACATAGTTGAACATAGATTACAACTGATGAGGTGGCTTAGGAAATTTTCTAAATAAAGATTCTTACGCGTTGACGACGGCGAGTACCGAAGAAGATGAAATGATTAGCTTTACGTGAGCGTTGTCCTAATTTTGTTTCCTAAAACACAGAAAGCATTCTTATTGCCTCCCTCTGGCGATAGCAAAGTTAGAAAAATACCGCTATTGGATGAAAGAGGGAAGTGAAGTTTTGTTGAATATATGTTCCAAGTATTTCGGGGTATGGAGGACGGAGGCTTCATAAATTAGTTTTCATATTTTTTCAGAGAATATAACGGGGGATGATTTGCAAATGCTGCCTAAAGGGCAACCTTTCAGTTAATTATGTTACTATTTTCACTCAAATAATTTATTTATGTAAGTTACTTGTTCAGAAGGAAAGGGCGCGTTGGCTGTACAGATACTGGCAGTGGGATTGGTCCCCATCACTTTTGCTGTGAAAAACCACCGATAATAAATTGTAAACTATGTCTTTAGGAAAATTTATAAACTGCCTGAGAATTACAAGAACTCAAATAAAATAAAGGAAATAAGTTTAGTCTTTTAGCAGTTTTTATTCACACTTCATTATAGTGGGTTATTAGATAAAGCGACAAAGTCTACAGATCCCATTACTGTCCTTACGGCGATTCGCTCTGCTCTTGAAACCTTCAGCAGTTTTCACTGGCTGCACACGTAGACACATTCTGCTAAGCGCAACTGAGTATAAAAGTATATAAATGCGTATTCCAATAGATATTCAATTCACTGCATATTGCCTTAATCATATGACGACAATCATGTCATTTGCATAATATGAAATAAACACGTTTATTTAGACTTACACTAAGATTATAGATAAAATAATTTTGTATTCTATTATCAGTTAACAAAACATGTTGCTCATGCAAGTGCTCCACCATGTCGCAAGACTTGCCAGAGTTACTTAAATAGTTAAAGCGAGTTGCACAATTTATCAGTGGAATATCAATGAACGACTAGTAAACGGGAAAAGCTCAAAATGTGTTTACGACTGAGTCGCCAATCAGTGACAACAGCTGCGACAACAGCTAAAACCACAACAAAAAAAAAAAACAATAACAACTAAAACGCCGCATGCACGACTGCATCGTCATCGACATCGTCAATGCCATCATCATTAGAGTCATTTGGCAGTAGATCGACAAGTCAGTTATCTCTAGCTATGCTTTGAACAACAACAACAACACGAACAACAACTACTCGATACGATTAATGCATTTGGCACAAAAATAAACATAAATATGTGGTAAGAAGCGCGTAAACTAATCTGCCACATCTTGTTTGGTTGCTGCTACAACAGTACACAGCAGCCAATGTTCGTTAAATAAATTGAAGCGGAAAACCGTTAACTCTCTAAGTATGACAGAGTTATAAAATAGCTTGCGGATAATTTGTGTGCCATAAGTGTGTGTGCGTGTGTGTTGGTGGAGTTGTGCGAATGTGCCACATGTTGCACTACAAAACTTAACGCCACATATCACTTTGAGAATTCCATCAAAGCAGAATATTTAGCGGCGCAAGAAATTTTTAGCAACTTAGATATTGAAGCGCTTAATCCATTAGCAACAACAAAACTCTTAAGAAACCTGCAAATATTGTAGCTCAATTAGAATTTATGAGTGCGCTTGTGTGGTAGGTAGCTAGTGATTGGGAACCATTTTTTGTTGTCGCTCTCACCAAGCCTCACAGCCAACTAGATACTGATGGTTACGCGTTGCGACTTGCTAACTTTCTAGGTGAATTCATTCAATTAATGAATTGATGTGTTGCAACAAGAAGGCGCTCAGTAAAGATAATATGTTAATAATCTCTAAACGCAAAATAAATTCCACCGGGCATGTTAACAGGTTGGTGAATAGTTGTTAATGAAGTCCACTGCTTTTGGTACACACAATTGAAAATAAGAAAATGATAAGGAAAGATAGACCACTAATACGCACTTGACAGACTTGGTGTGAACTTTTATGGATATCCAGTATTGGTATCCATGACTATATAAGAGCTCAAGTTCAAGAATAATAATTTTTATGAAAATTAATGATAATAATGATAGTAATAATAATTTGCATGATAATTATTATAGTTTTTATTTTTTAATTTATTATTTAATTGTAGAAAAAAACCACTTATCCTTTCTTATAAAACAATTTCGGAAGAGAATTTTTGTCCAGCTGTACTCCTATTTCTATACACTTTGCCATATATAGGAGCAACACCTGGCCATCTGGTAGTGAGTACTTGATCATGGTGAAAAAGAGGTAGCCCGTAATGTTTCCCACCGAGATAGATAAACATTTCGCGGAGAGTTTCTCTTACGTAGGGTAGTGAAACATATTTCTGATTCTTCTTGTAGGGCAATTATCAAAAGACGATAGTAGATACTTCAATGGTTTCATTCTGGAAAATTCTGAACTTGTTTGTAATACTCACCATACGCTCGGGGACTTCTTTGGAGGATCCAAAACAACAGCGGAAGCGAGTAAAATTACGCACAACCAAAGAACGTAAAACACAAAGAAGGTCCAACGCAATGAATAGTGGAAAACATTAAACTATCAATTCGCGGGTAGGTAATTCACCACTGGGGAAATGTGCGTTTAAATCGCGAGTTTTAAAGCTATTCGTATAAACATTTAAACATTTTCTTAACTCCAACTACAATTTTTTGTGTAAATATTTAATTAAAACACGGTAAATTTAAGTAATTTAAACGTAGGTGGTGAATTACCTACCATCGATTTGACAGCGTCCACTTACATTCGCTGTTGGACCTTCTTTGTAGATTTAAGTTCTTTGGAACAACGCACCTTCCCTTCTCGCCGTTGGAGGCAACGAAATTTTGGGAAAAGGCTCGTAAAAAGTGCCTCTACGCTGAATCTGAAAACTTAAATGGATTTTTTATTTTAAAGTTTTTATGTATGGATTTATTTAAGCATTTTAGAAAAAAAAGCGCCGTTTTTGATTTTAAACATGTTATGTGTCTAAGCTTTAAAGCAGGCGAGTTGTTTTTTAAGTTATTATTATTTTTTATTTTATTTTATTATTTGGCTCAGGTTCTATTTGACCGTTTTGCTCAAATTGTATTTATTCATTTGGCTCAGGTTCTGACGACCATGTTTGCCTAAATGTAAAAATTGTTGTTCTTAGGAGAACGAGAGGGTATGTATGTATTATTGGTGGCGAGCACTGTTGGGTCTGAGGCATGGCGCGATTGGGTTCTTCATTTTCGGTATGAAAAACCACCCTTTGGCTTTCCAAAACATAAACTGTATCTTCGAAATATTTTATAAGCTGATTGCGAATTACAATAGCATGCAATGCAAATAAAATAAACGAATGAAATAACCGTAGCTTATGTATGTATGTCGCTTAAACATTATGTATGCATATTAATTGGACCTCTACAAAAAGTCGTTTGGTTTTAAAAACATATGGCCTTTGAAGTTCTTTCCGCATTTAAAATTTTTATTTATTTATTTTTTTTTATTATTATTTTAAATATTTTAAGCAAAAAATTATTTTCAGTGTAATAAAAAATTTTGGCAGTTAGTATTGTCTAATGGTACAAAATTCTTTTAAGCTGGTTGGGCGATACCCTGTTAATTAGAGCTTAAAAGTACCTATAACCGTCATTTTTTGGTATGCCCACAATATTTTGAAAATGCAATTTATCAAAATGATGTTGTGGGTTTGTAGCTTAAATGTTTCTCTATACAAAATTTCATCAAAATCTGAGAATGAAAAATCAAAATTATTTTTTATTGGACTTGACATCAAATTTTCATAGGTTGATTGGCATAACCATGCTTTCGGTAGGGATTTGACTATAAACTACCCCGAAATAGTCAATTTTAAGTTCTGACCAATAAGCAAACCAAAAGTCATCCCAGAGAAGTGAACTCAAAACTAGCTCAGTAGCGAACTCAGCATAAAGAGTATTTTGGATTAGCCATTAGTGAGTTTCCAACTATGTACTTTATTCAATAACCGTACTGAAAAATCTCAAATACAGCCAGCAACTGATGAGCACCGGCTGGTCATATTTTCTGAATGTTATTATTTCAAATTAGTGTAAGTGTAAATTGGCCATATAAATGAATATTCATGCTTATTACTTAAATCAATATTTTTTTTTATTTTTATCAAGCTGACCAACTATAACAATTGCTAGCGTAATGTTAATTCTGCTGCAGCAAGAGCAGTGAAACCCAGTTGGCGGCATGAAGCATTGTTGTCTGCACGAATTGTGGTGGAACATTTTTCGCAGCTTCCAGATTTCTTTGCTTACTCACTTACTTCGCATTCCTTTCATTTTAACTTTTATTCGCTTAAAAATATTTTTGTATTCTGTTGGTCTGGCGTGTGAGGCCAGTGTTGACATAAAGTTGACGCAAGTCGTGAGTTGTCACTTTGTGCGACATTCACCACTTTCAGAATGTAAAAAATGTTTCAAATATGAGGTAAACATGAGCATGTTAGCGAGTAGGTATTAGAATTGAATATTGAATTTTTTCGATAGTCACACATTATTTGATATCCAATTTTTATTTTCAATTTCTTTTAGATTGAACAGAGCGCCCTTAAGCTCCAGTCAGATCACAGTGTGCCGGTATTCAGCGGCCCTTCTTCATTTCCATGGTAAAAGGACCATTTGTATTGTAACAGTTTTCCTGTCATGCTTCGTGGTAGCATTCCAAAGGTGATAAGTAAAGAGTAAGAAATACATATATAAATTACTACTCAGAGAACAAAGCACGAGAAAAGAGTGGACATACATATGTATGCATATCTTCCGTCCCTCAGGACGCAATAAAATATCTAAAGCCGCTGCGAATTCAATAAATTATTGATAAAAATTATTCTCAAATTCATTAAAATGTAAATTTTGCTCCTTAAAAATCTGTATCTAAATATCAATTGCAACAGCTCTACACAGATTGTTTTTTTATAAATTCGGAACAGACTTGTTAAATTCCCATTAGAATTGAGTAATCAATTGATTGAATAGCTTTTTCAATCATTAATGATTGTTTTAATTGTTTTCAGAAATTTCCAATTACTGATTAGAATTAGAAAAAATTAAAAAAAAAATCAAAAAGAATCAAAAAAAAAATCTAAAGTAATCAAAATAAAATTTTTTGATTGTTTATGATTACTTTCGATTATATTTAATTTTTTTGATTTTTTTTGATTATTGTTGATTATTTTCAGATTTTTTTTGATTATTTCTTTTGATTTTTTTTGCTGAACATTAGAGAGTATTTTTATGTAGTCTAAAAGGACATTTTCGAAGTTAAGTGTTCGCCGACGATACGTATCGGTTTATATAATGTTTCAGTTACACAGTTTTCATGGAGTATTTTTTATTATTATTTATCTTTTTTTCTTACATATACATATACTATTTACTTTCTTTGAATTTAATACTACATACAATGTCTTCTAAAACTGCAAACAAAACTGTAAAAAAACGCGGTTAATTCGCGATTTTCTCAAAAATGGCAAAAAAAAATCAAAACAATGAAAATAATCAAAAGTAAGTAAATATTTTTTTTGATTACTTTTGATTATTTTTTATTTTTTTAAATCATAAAAAATCATGATTATTTTTTAGAATGTAATTTTTGCTGGATGGTAGAACATTTTTTTTCTCATGTTTGAAACACGTGGAGAAAACTTCAAAATTTTTAGCGATATGCTCTAATGTACACATTTAAAAGGTGTTAATGGTAAAATTGTTAACCTAACAAGCTTTTGTTGAAGAAGTGCTAAAACACGACTACGAGTCTAAAATTCATATCTTTCTGCAACAGTAAATATTCATTTATTTGTACAACATAAAATTAGAATTTCAAAAACTAACTCGATTTGTGTAAATAAGTTGTCTTTATTTTGTAATTACTCCATTTTTCGTTGCTATCAAATTGTTGTGTTGTAATCTACTGCTTTTCTTTGAATAAACTTTATGTATACTACGACGTTGTGACATACAAATGCGATAAGGTTTCAAACTTCAAGATTTTCTTATTATTGTTTTACCACAAGTAAGTATGTATTTGCTTGCCAATGTTGCCCCACTCTCGCTTACTCACGCTGGCCAGAAATGGAAAATGGTGTAATAAAGGAGGAGCCGCGATACACACAAATGTGAACGAAAAAGGTAATACGAGTACGAACATCAATGCACTGCGGCACATTTGTCATTCTTAGCTTCGTTATCAGACGTCAAGCTGCCAGAATTATCATGAATACAATTTTAAATTGCCATGTCGATGGCTTCATTTTGTGGCGAAATTAAGAACTCATTAAGTGCTACCAAAGATGGTGAAGCAAGATGCGTTGGGTAGTAGGTAAATAAAGTTTGTGGTACAGTGGCGTAGACAGGTTTCGAGTTGGTCGGGCGATTGTAATAACAAAAGTAAAGGGGGTTTTGTTTAAAAAAGTTGGGAGTGACGAGTGAGGAAAAAATTACAAATAATATTGTATTTATTATTCAAAGTGAGGAGTGGAATGATTACTTGGGGACTACTTGGTTCTTTTCTGGCTGTTTTGGGAATAGTTCTGGGGAGATCACTTTAGACCATTTCTGTATTATTTTCGGAACTATTTTGGAATCGCAGCTTTTTCTTAGCCATTTCCAGATTTTTAAATCGGTTTAAAATGAGCCCGAAATAGTATTTATATAACAACTAAAATATTTCTGAAATCGTTCTGAAAAGTTCCGAAAAGTATCCCGAATCGTCGAAAACGTCTGAAAAAAAGTGCTCCCTGTGATTTGCTAGTGAAGTTTGGAGCATTATTGGTTGTAGAAAACATAAAAATCTCAGTTTCTTACGACTTTCTGCCACACTTTTTTTTTTTGAATAAGAGTTTCTGCTAAACAATATCAATATAATTAAAAAAAAAAATGTTATTATATTTTATCCAGTCTAATGTATATACAAATTTGTCTGAACATAGAGTAGACGACCGCAGAATATAAAAGTTATTCACAGGCAAGTCAAATCAACTGTCTTATCACACATTCCTCTGCGCCGATTGCTCCACACCAACCCACCAACTTTCTGAGCAATCATTTTATGCCAAGCACAAATTATACGCGCATTCACAGCTCAAGCCAATGTATACGAAAATTATTTAATTTCTTCCTAATTTGACTGCTTTGGCTGTTGCGCGCGGCATTGCTTTGTTAATTAGCAAAATATGTGACGCGATTAAATTGCTGCACCCAACTGAAAATTACGTTGTTGTTGCATTTTTATTATTATGTATATGCGCTAAAACACTTGGCTTTCAAAGTGCAACCAAGAATTGACAACAAAATCCAATGCCATTGCTTGCAATTAACGTAAGCGCACACTTGGCTGCCTCGTTTTATCGTGATCATGAACAAAACATGCAAATACAAAAAAGAGCAAGTCGCAAGTCGTAAATGGGTACTTCGTTCGATAGCTGCTGTAACCCAAATCGGTGCTGCCTTTAAGCGAAATGTCATTGTTAAGAGAGATAAACGGTGAGGCACGCATGCGTGCAAGTGCAATGATATGCGCGCTATGCAAATTGCTCGGACGGTTCGGCAGGTAAGCGCTTTAGCGTACGTTTAACATGCGACTGACTGCTATCGCAATCACTCAAAACTATCAAAAGAATATACATACCTACAGTGGGAATGTACAAAGTGGTACACTCGTAAACGATGGCATTAACCCTTGGGTATTTTCTCGTTTTGGTTTGACTCTGGTGCATTCTTTCTGTGTGTCGCTTAGAGGTAAGTAAGGGTGAGGTATTTTGTCAGAAAATGTGCAGAGAGACTCGCGAAGAAGGGTTTCATAGGAACTTTGGTATCCCAAGGTAGGGAGAGGTTCCCATCACAGAATAATCAATTATAAATAGTTCAGAGCTTATAGGTTTCTAAATTAAAACTAATTATTCTGAAATGCATTTGTAACGCTCTGAAGTACATGTTACGGTGTCTGAAGTATATCTCACAGTTTCTGAAGTACAACTAACTCTTCTGAAAATAATTGTTTCGCTTTTCATATACGATTAATTATTCTGAAATACAATTTTATAATATCTTAAATGCAATTAACTATTCGGAAATTAGTGTCATGTCAAGTACAATTTTAAAAGTTGTAGGGTGAAGTTATTTGCGCTAAGCAAATGTTCTGGTTTTTCTTATTACCCACTCTTTGATGAGCATCACCAGCGCTATTGCAAATGTTTTAGTAAACATCGTTGGACCGGCACTGAATTAGAGCAAAGAAATCACACATTATTTGATAAGAACACCACTGCAAAGTGTCAGCATTAATTTGATAGCAATTTAAACATTTCAATATGTGATTTGCATCTCACCAGAAGAGTACACCTGTATGTATGGCTCTCAAACCACTT
The DNA here is from genome assembly GCA_951509765.1 of Sphenella marginata. Classification (NCBI taxonomy): domain Eukaryota; kingdom Metazoa; phylum Arthropoda; class Insecta; order Diptera; family Tephritidae; genus Sphenella; species Sphenella marginata. Next base: position 11,110,356 of record OX608081.1, on the reverse strand, counting down.
CTTGGACAGAGTTCGAACTAACGACGAACACAGTCGCAAAAAAGGCAATAGAAAATTAGTAGCAAAAATGCTAATTCCGTTGCAAATATTAGAGGAGTAAGAAATTTTTCTCCAAAATCGTATTCTATATCTGATATGCTTCCTTTGGTGCGAACACTTAAGTAATATTTTTCCTGAGATTTCTCGGCATGTATTCAACCATTTCCTTTCGCTTAGCTTCTCGACCACAAGTGCCGTAGTAGATTTAAGTTATTTCCAAAAAAGGTAGCAAATCTACTACGATCATAGAAAAGTTCCAACACCGTTAGCTTCATTGATACCATTTTGCAAAGCAAATACTACCACAAACATTGACATTTGGTAAGTAAGTTAGCTAGCAATTATCAATAGTTGCTGTCATTACAAAAATTCTCAGTAATGTAATTTACTAATTAAATTAGCATATGTCCTCATTGCAAGTCTGCACATTAATAAATGATAAGAGAAGCTGGTTGCAATCATGCGTGTGTATGCATCAGTAGAAGAGTAGTATTAATTAGGCATTCGAAGTTGGTAGTTTGTAATTTCTTTAGGAAACGTAGCACGAAGCACCGCGTAAGTGCTATTCACTAATGCAAAACTTGTGCATTGACAGCGCCGTCCATCTCTGGCTTGTCCGCCTTATCGCAAATGACACGCAAAGCGTGCGTGAGGGAGATAATGATGGCAACGTGCAACGAGACAAGTGAAAAGAAGATGCTAAAAATTGTAACATGTTGATATGCAGTGAATCAGACGATTTGAGAAAAATTGCTTCACATGAATTCTAAATGACTTGAAGAAGCAGTCGACGCTTGTATTAAAATTTTCCCGAGAGAATAAATTATAGGCAGAGAAGTTAGTATTCGCGTCTTAAATGGGACTAGAAAGAGGGTTTAATACCCCTACAGTCAGTGAGGGTGTTGTTTTAGATAATAATAAAAAGAATGTATTAAGGAAATTAAATTAAATTAAATTAAATTAAATTAAATTAAATTAAATTAAATTAAATTAAATTAAATTAAATTAAATTAAATTAAATTAAATTAAATTAAATTAAATTAAATTAAATTAAATTAAATTAAATTAAATTAAATTAAATTAAATTAAATTAAATTAAATTAAATTAAATTAAATTAAATTAAATTAAATTAAATTAAATTAAATTAAATTAAATTAAATTAAATTAAATTAAATTAAATTAAATTAAATTAAATTAAATTAAATTAAATTAAATTAAATTAAATTAAATTAAATTAAATTAAATTAAATTAAATTAAATTAAATTAAATTAAATTAAATTAAATTAAATTAAATTAAATTAAATTAAATTAAATTAAATTAAATTAAATTAAAATAAATTAAATTAAATTAAATTAAATTAAATTAAATTAATTTAAATTAAATTAAATTAAATTAAATTAAACTAAATTAAATTAAATTAAATTAAGTTAAATTAAATTAAATTAAATTAAATTAAATTAAATTAAATTAAATTAAATTAAATTAAATTAAATTAAATTAAATTAAATTAAATTAAATTAAATTAAATTAAATTAAATTAAATTAAATTAAATTAAATTAAATTAAATTAAATTAAATTAAATTAAATTAAATTAAATTAAATTAAATTAAATTAAATTAAATTAAATTAAATTAAATTAAATTAAATTAAATTAAATTAAATTAAATTAAATTAAATTAAATTAAATTAAATTAAATTAAGTTAAATTAAATTAAATTAAATTAAATTAAATTAAATTAAATTAAATTAAATTAAATTAAATTAAATTAAATTAAATTAAATTAAATTAAATTAAATTAAATTAAATTAAATTAAATTAAATTAAATTAAATTAAATTAAATTAAATTAAATTAAATTAAATTAAATTAAATTAAATTAAATTAAATTAAATTAAATTAAATTAAATTAAATTAAATTAAATTAAATTAAATTAAATTAAATTAAATTAAATTAAATTAAATTAAATTAAATTAAATTAAATTAAATTAAATTAAATTAAATTAAATTAAATTAAATTAAATTAAATTAAATTAAATTAAATTAAATTAAATTAAATTAAATTAAATTAAATTAAATTAAATTAAATTAAATTAAATTAAATTAAATTAAATTAAATTAAATTAAATTAAATTAAATTAAATTAATTTAATTTAATTAAATAAATAAAATAAAACAAAATAAAATAAGATGAAAAGTAATAAAATAAAACAAAATAAAATAGATATAAATATATACCCAGAAGAAGAAGAATTGGGTCGTAGAAAGGAAGGAGTGCTCATAAGAACCTGCTTTCAGGCAGATCACGGTGCATTCGTGCAATGGGTTTTAGTTACTTTTTTAGAACATTTTCTATAAACTTTGTTTCAAATAATTAACAGATTTCAGTCAGGCGATTCATTGCTCAAATATACTGCAGAGCTTGAAGTTTTTAATTTAGGTACTTCTTGTTTGTAAGCAAATATTGCAATATTCAATATTTTAACAGTCGATTAAAAGCAACCAGCGCACTTGTTAATAGTTTCTTTTTTTTAGCACATTAAAATGTTAAATTAAACGTGACAAGGTATAAAGGCAAGAAATGAAAAATGAGACAAGCTAATGAAAATCAAATATGTATAAATATGCATACATTCTCGCATCAGAGACACTCACACACACACCCACAGCCATGAGCACATCCTCTAGTATCAAAAAGTTGACGCCAACGCCGAGAATGCTTTGACAAACACCACAACGTGCAACGTGCAGAGTACAACAACTCTGCATTAAAGAGAATAAAAAACAAAACGATTTTCTTCAACATTTGCTTAATTTTGATTGTTGTTGCTTGTTGGTCAGCAGCATCCGGCAGGCGTTGATGAACGGCAATGTGGCGCGACTGACCAAACAAACGAATGAAAAAAGTCAACAATCAATAACAAAACAAGCAAAAACAAAAGCAACAATGCGACGCTGATGAGGCAACAAAATGTTGCAGACAGATGCGTGAAGGTATGGAGAAAAATGCTTGAACAACAACAACAAAAATATAGCAACAACATATTGTGAAAGCTACTGACGCTGTTAATGCACGAAAAACAGTAATTTGGCGAATTTCAAGCGCGGAGGCTGCTGTGAGCTACGGTTCTCTGCTAGCCCCACACATGCAACACTCGACTGGCACACTGCTACCGCAACAAATGAACCCTACAAAGCCTGCAACGTTGGCACAACAGCAGCAAATCCTGCAACAACAACAACAAACTGTAGAGTGCTTTTGCGTCTGCTGTTCCCTCGCCCTCAGTGGCCATCATTGTCGCTTTGTCAATGGTATTGGTAGACTGCCATCATCCGCAACACCGCCACCACCACAAACGTGCAACATTCAAAAATGTTCACTGCCAGTTGTTAATTCAATCATCACCTGTTGTCGTCATCGTCGCGACGTTCATACGTTGTTGTTATTTTTGTAGTACGTCTGGTGCCCGTAGTGGTCAGTTATGTCGCTACTGCGTAGTTGCACCCGGTGTCGCTGGTTTTGTGTTTGTTCTAATGCGACTCTTCCTCATTTCAATCGCTCTTTGACATTATTTTATACCCAGCTGCACCGAAATATATTTTGATATGTAAAAAGTGAAGAGATTTTTCATTCAGAGCATCAGATTAGCAGCGGTCAACTAAATATCGGCGAAATATTTCGCCCTTAGCCGGTAAGCTCACTCACGTAAAGGTCGAGTTATTCTAGTACGTAGGACTTCTCGCAGTACAAATTAAAGCTTATGGTGAGAAACTCGATTTCGACAGCGAAATATTGTGGACCGAAACTCATCTACTTTGGAAGATACCATTCGGATTCGGTCTTGTGAAACCAACAGCTGAGTATAAACTATTTAATAACAATTTTTATTTTCTTCCTTTTATTTCGGTAGGTGCTTGTGCAACATGTGACGAGCAACAACAAAACACAGTCGCGCTTACAAAAACAAAAACCACAGCATCAACAAGCCATCCAACGAGGTAGCACAAAAGTTAATGAAGGAAGTTCTTTAAGCACACCAATAAAAACAACTTCAAACGAGCAAAAACACTACAACAACGTAGAGTGTGAATTGTAAAAACAAATTTTGTTGCTTTTCTTTAATGTACTAATGTTTTTGTTGTTGCTGTTTTGTTGTCACAATAATACGCAGTTGATTAGGTAACAAATAACGCTGACTGTCAAAACATAAATAGCTCCAGTAGTAGCCTCTCGAGCAGTGGCTGGAGAGGAAGTGTTGACAAATATATCGAAAATAAAAGAGCAAAAAGAAAAGAAAACGGTGCTTAGCTCTTTAAGTCAACATAAGCTTAGTAATTAATGCTATGCCAACAGTCCACCGCTATTGCAATCGAGTACTGATTGTTATTGGCTGCGTCTTTTTATACCCAGCGTACTAGTACTAGTACCAGGGTATTATAATTTTGTCCACATAACGGTACTATGTAACGGCGAAAAATAATCGAGTTAGATATAGAGTTCCATATATGAAAGTTCTTAGGTTGAAAAGAGGAATTGATTAAGGCATGTCCGTCCGTCTGTCCGTCCGTTTACACGATAACTTGAGTAAAAATTGAGATATTTGCATAAAATTTTGCATACAGGTTACTTTCTGGCCAAGGTAGGTTGCTATTGAAATGATAACCACGCCCCCTTTTTCGATATCGAAAACTTCGAAAATCACATAAATTGACATAACTTGCGTAAAAACTGAGATATTTGCATAGAATTTGTTATGCAGGCTACTTTCTGGCCAAGGCGAGCTGCTGTGAAAATTGTCGAAATCGGATGATAACCACGCTCACTTTTTCGATATCGAAAATTTCGAAAATCACATAAAATAACATAACTTGAGTAAAACTTGAGATATTCGCATGAAATTTGGTACACAGGTTACTTTCTGGCCAAGGCAGGTTGGTGTTTAAAAAGGGCGAAATCGGATGATAACCACGCCCCCTTTTTTGATATAGAAAATTTCAAATAAGATTCTAGGGCCTATATCATTGCTAAGTCATGGTATTTGTATCTCGTTCTGAAAACTAACGCTGGGTATTTAACGTTCGGTTCACCGAACTTAGACTTCCTTACTTGTTGTAGTTGTTTTATGCCAATCGCAATCGTTTGCTGTCGAGTTACAATAAATTAATTTGGAAGTGCGTCTAAAGCTCCACGAAAAATACGGTTATGTTAGGTATGAAACTTTGGGTAATATTCGGCCTAGGTCTGTTGATTCTGCCTTAACTTGAACTAAACCTTCTTCTCTGCAAGTATATAAGAACTACGTTTGAAAAAATTGTCCGTAACTGAACACTAAGCAGTTACTCGACTTTAAAATTTAACTTTTACATTTAGTAACTTTTGGTATTATCTGGAGCTGCTGAACTCGTCTGCGAAAACGTTTGGCATCTCTGTCTACTTTTTTGTTGCTTTTAATTTTATTTTTTCATTTCAATATGGTGATGAGTTTGTGTTGCTTGTTGTTGGTGGTTGGTGCCCATTTCCGATCGACCGTTGGAAGTAATTATCTCTCTGTTTAGTATTCGGCTGATAGCTGTAACTGAAAATGAGTCAGCTTATCTTCAAATAGCATTGCTTCATAAGGCATTTAGAAGGCCGTTTGTATTTTCAAAGCCCAAGAACATAATCCTCCTATCTAATATAAGCTATAGTAAGTATTCGTATAACGCTTTGGGTTTGAGAGTGTCCTTCTTATACGAAATAGAAAGTGTATTATTTGACCTCTCTTAGTCCAGGTCTCAAGCAAGGACTCTTAATTCAGTATCACCATGGTTGAGCCAAATCGATGCACAACATCACCACCCATCAATTTTGTTATTCATATCCCAACACTATCAAATAAACCCGGCTCAAGATAAAAAATGTTATAGTGATTGAGATCTTGTTACTAATCTGCAGCTGTTGGAAGTAGTACCATGAGGGAACATACCACATGCAGGGCAAGTATTTGGTATAGTGGGGTTGGATTCGCATGAGTAAGAGTTTAACCCGTGTCAGTCTTTAGAAAGAAGTCTTGTATAACTCTAGTGTCTTTGCCAAGCTGTTTCAACATTTTCATGGCAATACCTAAAATGGCTCACCTGTTGTTGTTGTTGTTGTTTTAACAACAAAATCACTCCCCGAAGGTTTTGGGGAGTGTTGTCGAAATAACAGTCCTTGGCCGGATATGAATCCGGTACGCTCCGGTACTCCCTTGCGGTACTGCCCGACTGTCGTGGGAGTGATTTGGTATGACCAGTGCAACCTTCTAGGTCATGTCATCCCTCCTTCCGAAAGGAAAGAGAAGATGGGTAATGAGAGGTGGGAGGCATCATATCCGTAGATCAACCATCGAGTTGCACATCATTACCTTTGTGCATATTGGTCGCCTCTTACGACCGGTATGCCTACCGCGGGCATATTCTAAGCCCCAACCCGCAGGGGCAAATGGCTCACCTCTTGGCCCTTGGTTGGTTGCATTCTGAAGCCATCTCCAAAGATAATGAGCATTTTTCAGTTGTGTTTGATCGAATTTTATATAGCGTGGGTAAGACTGCAAAGGAGTTCTCTGTATATCGGATATATTTGAAGGGAATTTAATTTCCTAAACCAAAACTAAAATGAGTGCTTGCATTAAAGTGGTTCCATCCTTCGAAGCTTTCGAAAGCTAAAACACGTGCACTTAAATATTTCTTGTTTTTCAGTCACTTAATTTAAAAAATTCCATGAGTCATGTAAGGAAGAGTGACATTTTTATTACACAAGCTTTTAGTGGCATTTCAGTACAAATCTGATTAACCCACCATTATGAGCTGCTTAAAAGCAGACTGAGCAATACAAAGTACCGTTACAACAACAAAAAAAATATAAAATATAGTAAATAGCTGTCCAGTGAAAAGAATCTGCAATAACGGTGAAACTAGCTTATAACTTCTTTGCAAAGTGCATGTCTCTCTAATTTGCAATGGACGTAATCAAATGACTTAAGAAACGAACTTGCTCAATATAATTGTGTATCAATATGAAGCAAAAACTTAATAAAAAATCAATAGAAGAACTCATAATTGCACTATTATTATTGTAAGCAAAGCATAGAACGCAAGTAAATTGAAAAATAATACAACAACAAGAAATATTATTTTTTTTACAACAATGATCACCGTTGCACTGCAGCGCCATATAACAACACCAATAACTACAAAAAAATAAAACAAAAAAAAGAAACAAATAAATAAATATGAACAATAAAAGCAGGAGCAGAAGCAGCAACCACAGTGGAAACAACAAAACAAAATAAAATGCTTGCAGAAACTGCCATTGGTAGCGATTTGACCTAATTATTTTTTTGCAAACTTTTTTTACGGTTTCTAAGCTGCCTCTGAAGCGTTGCATTGCCATTTGTTTGCCACAAATTCACAATAACAAAAACAACAATAGCTCCAAAAGTAATAACAATAATAATTCGAAGTCAATGTCTAATCGTTTTGTAACGTAAATCGTAATATGTCTACAAGTGAATTGAATTGCTTTGTGCAGACAAGTTGCTTAGTGCCGCCGGGCACAGAATCGCTGCTCATTCCACTTGTCATTGTAAAAAATGGAAACCAAAAGATTATTACGCCATCAGATGCCAGTTGTATTTATTTATTTACGTAAATGTACGACACGTAAAAATGTATGCATATATGACTTTTATTTTATTTTGTGGTTAGGAACACTTGAGACGGCTTTCGGCCAATTTTGTTTTTATGATATAAAAGTAGGCCAGGTGCTTGAGTGTGAGATGAATAATTATTTTTAATTGAATTATTAGTCGGTTCTGTGCTTAAGTTTAACATCCGAGCCGAAGTTGGATCAATATCTAGGTAAATTTAAATTTCTTTTTTTGCATAATGTTTTTAATGTAGGAAAAAAAGCTATTAAATATTTAGTGTCTGCGCCTGGCACCTACCAATCGGCGTGTGTGTCTCCTTCGGTTTCAAAGTAGGATGTAAAATTCGAGAAAAATTTGAAAACTTATTGACTTCACAAAATTATTTCATTGCGCAAGATAATGCCCTTTTAGTGCGACATATTTAACTCAGAGTTTTTTCAATTTTGTATTCCTTCCTTCAAGGCTGTAGAAATAAGCGATTTTTCTGCAATCAATCTCTTGCCGAATAGTCATTTCTTCATCTACGAAAACCGGAAATTTTCGAAAGGACTAAGTCTGCAGAAAATGTTGTGTAATGAGCAGCTTGTTACCCCGCATATGAATCCTTGGAAAGTTTGGCTATAAACGTGAAGGATGGAGCCAAGTTGACGCTTCTCCGAATGTGATTTAAGACCGTCTATAGATGCTAACCTTTAAACGGATGACGACTTTATCTCTGGTTAAAGAAATATTTTATAAATGTGGCCACACTGAGGTTGATACGGGCGCTAGAAGACCTTTAAGGACCTCTTTCTTAAAAGAAGCTTGGAGGAAATCCCCTTGGTATTTTATAATTGATAATGGCAGGCCGTCGAAGATGATTTTGTGTCTTCTTAACTGAAAGAAGAGCGCAGTGCAGGGATTGCCTTACGATTCCAAGCAGCTATTAACACTCTTCATGTACTAAGTTATCTTAAACACTTTATGTAGTTCTTTACTTGAGACCTAAACCACAGTTTACCCAAATCACTTTCAACAAAAGGCTCAATAACTACTTGTACGTGCCGCATACTAGCCAATTTCGCATGCCACATGCCACAACTTCATTCACTCAAATTAATGTGACGCGATCAATCATACAAAACGTTCACAATTGACTCAACAGATCCAAATCGTCAACTACACCAACGACTTCGACGAATCGATATAGAATGTGCAATAACTATGCAAATCAGTTGTTGTCAAACAACCAACCGCACTCAAGCCAGGCAGCAAATAGTTGAGTTGAGGCCAAAAGATCGTAACCGAAAATGCAAATTTAAATGCAAAGCCAAGTGAGCTGAGAAAAGTTGTGTGCAATTGCAATTGAATGGCGGCTCATTAGCTGTCAATTGCCAGTTGGCGCACGAACGCATGCGCAGTCTGCAGCAGCAGCAACAACAAATATTGACAAAGCTAAGCAAAGGTGGGAAAAATGTGGAGTGGGGGGAGGTATATGGATATTTGGTATACAGTAGAGGTGGCCAAACAATGGTTGAGCGCATAATCTGACGCTAAGACGTTTATGGCAACACCAAAAACAAGTCAAAGCCGTAGTTGGAGCTGTGCGATTTGTATTGATTGACAGCGTGTCAAGTCGTTTGCATTTTTTACATCTCAGCTAAGGCTGCCAGAATATGTGGGTGACTGACTGCCGACTTCATAGTAGCATGCATGCCTATTGGGAGTGACAATTTTTTTTTGGATTCTTAAAATGCCGTTATTTACGGGTTATGATTTTACAGTCCCGGGATTCCCCGAAATTACTCAAGTTAAGAAAGAAAGTCTGGGATGCTCTGAGTTATACGAAAAAAGTTTATAAGGATCTTGGGATGACTTTTGCCTGATTCAAATCAAATACACATCACTAAAAAAATAACTAACACTAAGCATTCCAATCAATTCCCCACAAAAAATGGTGTTAGTAGTATTAGCATCCTGGATAGGTCGGAAAGGAGGATGTGACTAATGCCAGTTCTTATCACTTTGTATAGGTTGAACTGTTCACATTTGTTTGAGCATGTCCTATGGAGAGACCAATTATGTATGTATATCTTTATACCCGAACGGGTACGAAAGCACTATTTAAGAATTTAACTCCTAAAAGTATGCTACAGAAATTGAATTGCAATAAAAAGCACAAGCAAATAATTAAACTTCATTAATGACAGTATTTAAAACAGTATTTGATATTGTTCGTGTAAAATTTGTATAATCAAATAAAAAATCTAAAATAATAAGTAATAAGAAGAGGAAATAAAATCAAGAAAAATACAAAGTGATAAAATTAAGCCAAAAATTAAGCAAATTAAAGTAAATTGATACACATGGTAGCAAAATAAGAAACAAAAAAAGTACGGAAACAAATTTGAAAAAGATAAAGGAGATAAAACAATAAAGTTAAGAAAACAAAACTAAAATATAAAAGGAAAGAAAATCAAAAAAAAAAAAAAAAGAATAGAAATTATTGGAAAGCAAAATCAAACTGTACGGAAACAAATTAATTGAAAAGAACATCAATAAATGGAAAAAAGAAATAGAACACAGAAAAACAAAATAAGAAAGGATATTAAATAAAGAAATGGAAAGCAAGTTAAATAAAGGAAAAGCAAAGAAAGGAAGAAATAGAAATATAATAAGATTTGATGGCTTAATTTCAAACACTGGGTTTTGCTATAAAATGAATGTTCCATGTGGTATTATCTCAAATTTTGTTATGGAAAACTTTCTATGTAAATGGAAAAATTTAATATTAGATATACACATATTTTCTTGCTAGAAAGGCTCATTTTTACATACATACATATATGCATAGTTTTTAGTAACATATTTCCAATACCGAAAATCCTGCGATTGTAAGAGAACAATCTTTGTTTCACACTGTAGCTCCATAGACAATGCAGTAATCGATCGATCTCAACGAACCACGCACTGCCAAAAGAATGATTAAATGAATGATTAAAAACTTCCATTTTATAAAAATTCAATTACTGTTACCTTAATAATTCGTCTTAATACCCATTTTCTGGTCATATAATTTTTTAAGTCGTGGTTGACCTTCTCATGGAAACACCCATATGTATTTCCAATACCGAAAATCCTGAGATTGTAAGAGAACACACTGTAGCTCCATAGACAATGCAGTAATCGATCGATCTCAACGAGCCACGCACTGCCAAATGACTACGCAAATTATGCGCCTACAAATGCTATCAAATTCGTATTCGAATTGTTCAATGATAAATCGAAATGGCAATGCAGTCGTTTTACTTATACACCACGTATTTACATACATATGAACTGCAATTATGCACAAACGCGTATCACATTTCAAATGCAAAAACATTTTTCAATTTCAACTCAATTTCGCACAACAATTAGTTTTTAATTTTGATTGTCGTTCTCATGATTGTTGTTGAATATTATTGTTTGTGGTAGCAATTACAGCGCATATTGTTGCTGATTTTGCAGCTACTTGCAGTTGTTGTTGTTGTTAATCATGTTTGTAATTTATTTTCAAATTTTGTCTATAACGCCCCCGTCTGCTACCCGTCTGCAAAATGTCACAAGTTAGTTCGTGAACCGTTATGCCTTGGGCGCGCACTTGTTCAACAGCAACAACAACAAGAAATAGCAAATAGTCGCCGCAAGCAAAGTGTTGCAACTTGCAATGGATTTTCGCTTTTTGCTGAGGTAATAGTTATGACACCATTGTAAGCGACTCTTGACATTTGAGAGCCATTTGGAATGTCATTTGGTTATCGTTAATTAACAAGATATTGTTCGGCATCAAACAGTTCGTTTTTATACCTTTCATAAACATGGAATGTCACTTGAACTTAGGTCAGCTGCAGAATGTTTGTAAGTATACATTAGAAGCACAGTTTCAAAGTTGTAGGACCAGCAGCTGCTTCCCAAGGACTAGAGCTCGAAAATTTCAATCAGATTTTGATACATTCGTGCTCTAGATTTTTTTATTTTTCGATGTTGTTCATCGTATTTATGGTTTCGAAAGAAAAAGAAAAGAAAAGTAAAGAAAAGAAAAGAAAAGAAAAGAAAAGAAAAGGAAAAAAATGAAAAGAAAAGAAAAGAAAAGAAAAAAAATAAAAGAAAAGAAAAGAAAAGAAAAGAAAAGAAAAGAAAAGAAAAGAAAAGAAAAGAAAAGAAAAGAAAAGAAAAGAAAAGAAAAGAAAAGAAAAGAAAAGAAAAGAAAAGAAAAGAAAAGAAAAGATGAGAAAAGAAACGAAAACAAAAGAAAAGAAAATAAAAGAAAGGAAAAAAAGGAAATAAGTGAAATGAAAACTAAGAGAATAGAAAACAACAAAAAAATATTCTAATACAAAAAAATATAGTATTTATCGGTACCCCGAAATAACTCCCAAATGAAAGAAGTCTCAAAAAAAATGAAATAACTCCCAAATATTTTCCGTACAAATTGGCACTTATTTCATACCATTTTGTTGGGAGTTATTTCATTATTTTTCAGCATTGGGAGTTATTTCATTTGGCTTAAAATTTCAGTTGCACCGCTGGGATGTTTTAAACAGTTGATTTTGATGCGGTTATTTCATTATATACATATAAGTCGGCGGGTTATTTCATTATATATATATAAGTCAATACAACTCTCATTTATTTATTGCTAAATATCAAAATTAAACCTAAGAATCTTTTATTGCTCTCTGTAACGTGCTAAAAATGTTTTCTGGTACCATGCAAAGAGTCGAAATCAGAAAGATGTTATACATTAGTCTATATAGAACGTGGAAATAATAAAAAAGGAAATAAAAATTTAATAGGCTGCAAGTTGTGCCACCTAGAATGCAAATATAAAATTAAGAAGAGGAAGTCTTACTGCGCTGACCTACTAAAATACTTTAAAGTTCATATTTGAGAATTTATTGCAATATTTCTAAAATCCAAAGAGTAGAAATCTCACCCAGGCTAAACATTCACCATTTAAATAAAGCTACATATTTATGTACGTATATATGCATGTATCTACAATTTGGATATGCATACTATTGCATGCATTCGGTTACAACAGAAGTCATTAAGTTTAATCTCGTGAGTGTCACATACTCGTAAAACTCACACACAAAACAAGTGGCGCTCTTTATCTCAATGCAAATGTGTACACATAGTTGACACCAATTCATTTTATGTTGGCCATTTATTTTTATTATTATTATTTTTTCTTTTTTTTTTGGTTTTGATTACAATTAAAAAATTCAGCATGCAACTGATTGTTCATCGCTTTGAAAGCACTCAACAACAAAGCAAGGCAAAGCATAGCGACCCATTTGCGTTACAACGGCAATGCTATAGGCCATATGCATGGATATGATATATCTACATATATGTATGTATGTATGTATGTGTATAATGGTGGCTGCATAAATATGCCACACACTTTCGCTTTCATCACTGACCAACAAGCTCACTGTTGAATCAGCCTCAGGCGACCCATTTCAACAACAGCAGAGATTTGCGTGTGAAATCGAAATTTTACAATAAAGTGCAGTGCTGCCAAGTTGATTCGTTTCTCGTTTTTTTTTTTTTTGTTGTATTCATATTTGCGTTTTTTACATTGCTATGCATCTGACTTACTGACCAAATTCTCCGAGGATTTATGGATATGTATGTATGTATGTATGCGTAGCCACTGGTTATGAGAATACACAAATTTTGATTCGCTGTTGGCCAAGTTTTGACTGTTGCCACATTGTTGTTGTTCTTCTTTAGTTTTTATTTGATTAATGAAAAATTATGCCTTTCTGCAGTGCTTTTTGTGAATGTGCAAAAGTGCACCCGCATGCGCATGGGCAGCTTCATGCAAATGAGAAGCTCACAAGGCAATGGATAAATAGTGAATATATGTATGTATGTCTCCTAGGCTGGTATTTTACTATTATGTTGCCTATTGTTGTTGTTTGAAGCGCACGCCATGCCGTTGTGCGATAGCTCCTTTCACAGCAAAAGAGTTAAACGTTTGTCATACAGACTGGTGTTTGCCAACACCGAATGGAGCTTAGCCGCTGGTTGAATTGCAGCTTGATGCTGTGTGTCATGCTTTATTGTTTGTTGTACTCAGCTAGCTCAAGAGTATATCCATTTTATTCAACTAAACTCAGGTCTTCATGGGATTAACGAATCGAGCTACATATATACACATTCAGAGGGAAAAAAGAAATTGTGGTAAGGGGTCGGACTTGCCTCTGTCTGTCTCTAAATATGATAGCTGGAGCAAAATTTTGAGACATGTGCAAGCTTTTCGCTCCACTTTCCTATCGCTATTCAAAATAAGACTCATGGATGTGTAGCCACGCCTCTTTTTTATACCTTTTTTTCGTAAAATACAAAAAAGCAGCCTATCAGTAAATACCAGACTTATTAGAACCAAATTTGGAGGAATTTTTGAAAAAGGGTGTGGCACCTCCCACCGTTAAAGATATCAGCGCATTCTTCGCCACACAGGTTACTCCTATTACAAGGTTTGTTCTGAAGAAAAATGGACGAAAACGGCTGATTTATTTAGATGGATCTTTATTTGCGTCTTACGTCATCATCATTTTTTTCGGGCACCACGGATGTCCTAGGTCAAGATAAATTAAAAATAAACTCCACTATATGAAAAAAAGTCAATATCTTCGTTATGTTACTGTCAAAGTATTTAACATTTAATCGGGCACTCAATCGGCACTTGAAGCACTGAGTGCAATTAACGAACGATCTTTAAGGACATTTACTTTGATACAAAAATTATCTGGATGTCATTGAAAGTTGTCACGGACATCTTTTGGTTCGAGAGGATAATCGTACACTGTCAGTGATATACTATTGCGAAATAAAATACTACCCTAAGAGGCATAACTTTTTCGTATAACTTTTGAAAATAAATTGTTTGTATGTAATTACTAATAAAATAAATAAAAATAAAATAATTAATGGGCTCCGAATCCCAAATCACTGCTTCCACCCAGTATTAAAGTTTCCATAAGAAGTCTACAAACACGGTTCTATGTAGCAAGCAGGTCATCCAAATCAAAAATTTAATTAACTTAAATTTTTTTGTTGGAAATTTCGTTTACAAAGCAACTGCATCTATTGATATTTATGCAAATAAACAAATAAGCCGACACATTTATGTAAATTTAGCAAAATATCCAAGTAAATATTAATAAAAATAGATACATTCACAAATCTGACACGAGTGCAACCACTTAACAAAGCTTAGCCCCAGTTGAGCCGTACTTGCTTGAGCTCCCAAAGCTGTCGCATCAAGCGGGATTGCTTAACACGCCTTAGAGCTGCAGCGGCTGCCGATTTCAATGTGCATGAGTGCACTCCAATCAGCACCGCGAGTTGCACAAGCAAGTTCAATAGCACCAACATCTCAAGTGATTCTGCGGCCGGCGGCAGGTTTTGCCACCAGAGGCATGATAAACGGCGTATCAATTGGAATACAGGGTGCAACGATTGTACTATTTTCACATTCCGAGTTTTTTTATGCTACTTGTCTCCGGGTAAAAAAAACAAAATTGATGAGTTCATGACCGACGGCGGCATAAGCTTTTCTTAGAAGTAAGGTGGAAGTACTTGAAAAGCGAAAAGTTAATTCGGATATAAATATATTTGAATTGATGGTTGAACTTTTTGGGGCGCAAACAACCCGTTTATGAAACAAATACGCACATTTTGAAGTACCAATTCGTATAGGCATCCTCCATCCGGAAAGAAAAAAATATTCGGAGGACTTTTCTGTGGAATACTTCAACAGTCATCTTGACCTGACTTGGAGATCGTAATATTTGTTAGTCGACTAAACTTTTCAACCTTCCAGATCATTCCGAAATATTTAGCACTTGATGGCTAGAGTTAAGGGATGAACGTTGGTTCTGAAGTGTACCAAATCCTTAGAAGTTATTTTTTTGCATTACCCTGTTAAAACAGATTACGAAATTCGTTTTAAAGTATTTTAGCTTAATAAACGGCATAGCTACCCAATAAGCAAAACAGAAAAAATTCCTATAACGTAGAAAAAATGTTATTTGCAGTATTTTTTATTATTTAAAATTTGAAACTAAACGTGTTCTGAAACCTTGTGCTTTCAGCTGTAGAACGAGTTAAGAAGCATTTGAACAAGGTCTCGTTGGACTTTGGTTTTGATTGAGCTGGTTTTAGGAATATGATATTTCTTAACTTGACGTAAACTGTTATTTGTTGTTCAACGTTTGAGATTTTCTCATGGAACTAGGGATCAAATTCTCCTTAAAGTAAGACTGCAACGAAATCTTCATTGGGTATATTCATAATATGCCTGCATCAAATATTTTATTTTATTTATTGCGATTTTTTCGCTACGCAGCAGTCATAATTTATTCTAACGCATTTCATTTGTAAATAGTCAACTTAGTCGCTTATTATTTCATCAGGCTAGTTGTTGTTTGTTTGTTAATCGCCAGATTTGTCATACCATATTCGGTGATTTAATGAGTAAATTGCTTTAATAGCCGATACCGCGTGGCACAGTGACAACTTGATTAGAGCATGAAATTGACAGCTGTTCGATATGTTGCAATGACAAAATTTTCAAATTCATGTCTGCGATTTATCAAATTTAAATGCAATTGATTTTTCATTGATGTAAAGCGAATTGGAATAAGTCACTTTAAGTGACATCTCGTTACAGATTGAATTTGTTTCGCCACCGTGCGAATTCGACTTAATATAGATTACTTGTAGTTGGCTAAGCTTAAGATATTTGTAGATATTTACTCGTATGTATGCAATCGATTATGTAAATTGGCTTAAAAAGTAATGCCATTTAAAATATTTTAACTTCAAGCTTAATGCGTGTGTTTTCGTGAAATGGTTTTTCTGTCGGTTGAAGTGTTTGACAGTGATTTGAAGTTTTGCTGTATAAACCCAACACGTATTTGGCAATACATTGGGTACTTGCGAAACATAAATACATTCTTGTAATATTTCATTGGTATACGAGGATCAATACAAAGAGTGTCAGATCATAAAAACACTAGGCGAGCCAAGTCATTGTGCACCTTATCTAACGTCCCCACCCAGTTGCAAGTATTGTGTAGCTTTTGGAGTAAAATTTAGGAATTTAAAGTTAGATAATGATAGTCTTCTTAATTTTTCTTTAGGTCCAGTCAAATTCAAAAATACCCTAGTATCCTCTATTACGAGTACTTAAGTAGGTAATGATGTATAGTGTAGTTATTATATAAGATCATTACGTTGTTTATACATCTATTCTGTAAGATTGTTAAATCATAGACTTAAATAAATGAAATATGAAAACTATTAAAAAAGGGGCAGCCGGAACTCTTAACAACTCGACATCTACTTTATGAAGCCCCGCTCCTCCGAGACTTAAGAAAACATTTCCGAAGGCACTACGATGAGATACGGCACAACATCTACGTGCCGTTTGATCTGCTTAGCCATAGAAGGACCTCCACACTGAGTTGGTAGATAGATCCTCCATATCTCGGCCTGTGAATCCCGTTATCAATATACAAAAACCTTTTTTAGCAGAAGAGCAACGTGGCCTTCCGAAGTAGACTAGAGTCATGCTAGCACAAATTTAATTCTAGGAAGTCATTGGTCGAACTGAACAACGTCTGTAAAACCCGTTTACCGGAACAATCGGTTGCATGGGAACTATGCGTTGTATTGGTCAGATCTTGTTAGTTCCGACAAATGATTAATGTTTTACGAAATGGTGGGCCCTATGCAAATTTAAAAGAGATATCTCAAAAACTGAGGGACAAGTTTGCTTTCAAACAGACAGACGGACATGGGTAAATTGACTCAGCTGATCGGCATGATCATTTCGGTGTACTGATTCGTTGGACCATCTCTTCTTTTTCTCATACCTTTAAACATCGGACCAAAGTTACCTACATATATTCATGGAAGTCATAGAAATTTAATTTCATATCTTTATTAAGTCCAATGGTTCAAAACCTTATTGACTAGATAAAATTATACTTAAAACTAGTTACAAATATAACAACAGTATTAAAAATTATGATGAGATCAATTAATTTGCTCTATAATAAGATTCAACACGTAGCTTGAACTGGAGTCTTGGCAGTGAAAAATCGTTATCAAGATCGAACCCTCTGATAATTATAAGGGGAGCAAAACCAAGATAATTAGCTCTACGAAACTCGGTATAAAAAGTATTGTGAGAGCGAAGGGGTCTATTCGGAATATTGAAACATACCTGACTAAGGAGAGCTGAACAATCGATAGCCCCAGCCACTATATCGTAAATAAACATTACATGTTGAGTAGTGTCTGAGATCTTGTCATCATTGTTTTAATCGAATTTATTCTAATATAGTAGATAAACTAGAAACATTCTAATAATGTTAAAAAAATGTATCACTGAATATAAATTTATTTATTTTTTTATTTATTCAAAAGTTATATTATTATCTAAAATTATAATGAAGCTTTAAAGTCATAGCAACGAAGGCCTTAGGCATAAACTAAGCAATTTAAAATGTTTGCAATAGTTCCCTCAACGCTTCTTCAGAACTTTCTTCCTGACTTTAAAAATTCAAAATCTATTGAATAATGCTAGAACTTGGTGCATTCAAATTAATGGCAAAATGCCACAAAATTCGTTTTGTTTTGCAAATATAAATATGTAGTATGTTTTGTTGTTGCAAAACACCAAATATTCAGTGAACGGAATTCGAAAACAAATAAATAAATCAAATGAAGACTACAAAAGTTTAACGAGGAGTAATGCCAATATAACCGCTAAGTGACAGTAAATGTTTAAATATTCGACACACATTAAGCAAAAAGGCTGTCAGATAGTCAAACACGCGGTAGTGGGAAGTTTATTATGACAGACAACCAACTAAGCCAACAAACAGCTAACGGCCAGTGTGAATAGTAAGCAATGCGCAGCAGCTGTTTAAAGAAACAAAACAACGGTTTCATAAAGGTGGAACGGAGGCGGCGTTGAGCTTGCGGGGTTATGCCAGAAGGCGTTGGCGCGGTGCTGCGAAAATAAAAGGTAAAATATATATTTAAACTTGTTAAATGCTATGAAAATTAAAAACGCCCATTCTTCAAAGCTACTCAAGTTATTGGATGCGCGCACGCAGTGGGGCGAAGAGAACACGCAAAATATTTACATACAAAAACAAATTTATGTAGAAATACTAAACGAGACTGTATCATAAATGGAAGACGCAAGAGTTCAGGGTGTGTGTGTGTGTGTATGTAGTATGCGGTGTGAGCGGAGTGAAAAAGATCGTTGAAATAAAAAAGTTCAAGACAGCAACCAATTAATCACAGACTCTTTTTTAATCATTTAACATTTTTTGCTATTGCAGATCAGCGCTGTTGTTTTAAGAGGCCAACAAAAAGCGTTGTATACAAATGTTAAAGTTAAATTGAAATGGATTGAATGGATGAAAAATAAGCAAGCCGTTAGCCACAAGCTTCATATGTACAGCAATGGGCAGATGAATAGCACTGCTTGAGCTTTTACTAAAATCCCTGCTGCAGGAGGTTGCAAAAGTTGTTGGAAGTTATAGAATACTACACTTTTTCCAAGAGTACTTCAGAAACAGTAAAATGTACTTCAGAATAGTCAATTGTACTTCAGAAATGGTAAAATGAATTTCAGAATAGTCAATTGCACTTCAGAAATAGTAAAATGTATTTCAGAATAGTCAATTGTACTTCAGAAATTGTAAAATGAATTTCAGAATAGTCAATTGTACTTCAGAAATTGTGAAATGTATTTCAGAAGCTGTAAAATGTTCTTTAAAATAGGCAATTGTACTTCAGGGACCGTCCTTAGCTGGATATGAACCCGGTTCGCCCCGGTACTGCCCGACTGGCTTAATGAGCAGTGAAACATTCTAGGATCTTAAGGAAGGTAATTGGTTGATCAACCAGAGTACAATTTTCGATCTCTGAAGTACATTTTACCAATTCTGAAGTACAATTTACGGCTTCTGAAGTACAATTGACAATTCTGAAATTCATTTTACCATTTCTGAAATTCATTTTACCATTTCTGAAGTACAATTGACTATTCTGAAATTCATTTTACAGTTTCTGAAATACAATTGCCTATTCTGAAATTCATTTTACCATTTCTGAAGCACAATTGATTATTCTGAAGTACATTTTACGGTTTCTGAAAATCATTTTAAGCATTCTGAAGTACACTTGGAAAAGGTGTAGTTTTTTTAAAATTACGGAAAAAAGTGGAATTGTGACTCATCCGTCGTTCAGCACGCATTATTTGTTACCTTTATTTTGATCATCAATGTAAAAAATAAATTTATTATTTCATTCCCTTTTTGTGTGCTATTTCTTAGCCCACGACTGTATGTTTGTTGTTAGTGTATTTTTGAGCGGGTGAAGGTGGCAAATAATGACGTTGAGTAAAATGTGAATTGCGGTAACAAGCAATTGGTAGAATCCCACGCGCATTGAAACCCCAACTAGACAACAAGGCAATAACATAGCCGGAGCAGGAGAGGAAAGGCAAGACATAGCAAGAGACTCGTATAAATAGTTAGTACCCAAAAACGTATTTGGCCAAAAAAAAATCGAAGATGGAACGATAGGTGGCACGTCGAGGTCACTGCATGTACTACAACATACAAAATAAAAGTTTCAATGAAATAAATACAAGGCAATAACAATAACAATTATATGCTAAACAAAACAAATGTACGAATAAGCAAGGAATATAAAAGCAAAGGTTTGTACAATTTAATTGTTTTAATGAAGTTAGCAATGCCACAACCCCTTTCACCTTTACACACCAGACCTGCCAGTAAATGTACAGCTTGTAGAAATGCCATGAATGATCGAACTGACTGACATCCGCCAAGCTGATGAACTGCCATAGCGCACAGTGAGACCGCCTGTTGAGACATGCTAAATAGGCATATGCCACGCGGAAAAAGCGCTTTTTGACACATCGCATGTGGATGTTTGATGATCGTACCACGTACGTAGAACCAACAAGCTGAGTCAACATGAAATGCGTAGAAGGGTTAGCGCCGCCAAGACAACTAAACAAAATATTTTTGTACCAAAAGCCAAACCACACACGCCATCCATGCAATGGCCAACACTTTTTTTTTTGGTGGATGTTTAAGCTCATTAGTATCAGCACGTTTTAATGATTCAGCAGCGGGGATTTACATATGTGTGAGTTACACTAAAGAAGAGTAAAATATTTGCGCAGAAAAAATATTCCGAAAGCCAAAAAAAAGTCTTAACTTGACACATTTGATTATTGTTATGGCATTTAAATGCAATTAACAAAATTATATTTTAGCTCACAGCTACGCTCCTCTGTATGTAATGGACTGCGATGTTTCAATTTTCGACTAACTAAAATCATTCGTTTGTGTTGAGTGCAATTGACTTAAGCTGAGCTTATAAGCTGTCAGCAGTGTCTTCAAATCAAATCCCAAACAGCGCAGCTCTTGAATCTTTTCTTTGCCCTGCTCCCATGTCTCATTGCGCAGGCTTTCAACATCATTTCAATGCACTTAAGTTCTGATTACTATTTTTATGCCACAAAACACTAACGTTACTCAGCAGCTGCCACAAATGCAGCCTCCAACCTTTTGGAAGTGAATGCTGCACCTTAGTCTATATTACTTTTAGGGCCAATTAAGTTGTCAGTAGGTTTGCTCTCGAATTTGACTTTGGGGTGAGTTGCCTTCAATTGTTACACATCAATTTGGCGCATTGTTTTTGTTGTTGTTTTTTTGCCACTTTTGTATGTGTATAAAGTTCTAACATTGATGGTTTTAAGCTTAAGTTAATATTATAATCTTACCTGCGCATAATCATTTGGGATTTATTCAACAGTGCTTGAATGCAAAGGCTCAACCAAAAAATATTTAAACGAGGATTAAACACTTTAAATGTTTTTAAGAACAACCTTGAAAGATTATTGTACGCTAAAGCCAGCCTCTGGAGTGCTACAAATTGTGGGTGGATGCACTTAAAAAAAACTAGATCCTTACTCTGTAGTTCTACTCTAAATCACAAACCTTTCTAATACACTTAGGCACTCTGCAGTTCGTTCGAATTTACTTTAGAAGATGTTCCATAATAATCGGAGTCACTGTTTTATAAATTTTTAAAATACAAAAAAAAAACAGCAACAGACAGAAAATTTTTTATGTCATACATATGTATGTTTTCGAAATAGTGAGTACTAAATTTTCTATGATCGAAAGTGGGCTAAACCAAATCTGAAGGGAACAGAATGAGGCTCAAACAACGAATGCTTTCTAATCGAATATTTCTAAAAGAGTACGAATCATTCGAACACGAAAAACAATTTCTTTCGAATAGAACTACAGAGTTTAGGGCCGAGGCTTGTCCAATTAACCATTCGTTCATAGGGGACGTTGGTATAAGAAAAGTGACTTGGGGTCTTGAAATTTTTAAAATAATTCAGAAAGTCTAAGTTTGGGTGAAAATAACTATTATGTACTTAAATACATATATACACATCATCGCAGCTAACCAAAAGTGCACAAACAGACTCCTTTCGAAACCATAAAACGCACATTTCTTGGAGCTTTACCTTCTGAAATGAACTCTTTTCGGAGCCCCCAAAGGAGTCATAAAAAGAGTCCGAATTCGATGATTTTGGAGCGTTTTCTGACTCTTGTTTAATGAACTTTGTAGTCTTTTTGTACTTATTTCTGTAGCCTTTATGGAGCATTTTTGTCTCTTTTTAGGCACATCCTTTCTTCCATTCTGTTTTTCGGAACATTTTTTATCTCTTTTTGGGACCTTTACCTACATTTTTATGAAACTTTATAAATAGTAAAAAGGAAGGATACCTTTTAAAGTTTTATGCGGTTTTATTGTCACAAGTCTTAAAATATAAAATGTGCTATGTTGAAATGTTTGTATAGACGACTACTGATAAACATTCATGAAAAATGTGATCTTGAGTAAAGTAAAAAACCTAAGAAGATGCTCTAAAATACAACAAAGAGAATCAGACAACGCTCCCAGTTGCTTATATAACTGAACCTTGCAGTTTATTGGCTCTCAATATTCATTTCTTCTCCCAACGCTTCGTGAATGTTCAAAATGTTACGATCATAACATGACAATTTTCTGTGTCATCTCTAACCTCCACCTTTTCTAACTGTATTTCTGTTTAAAAAAAAAAAAGAAAACTAATATTTACATATATTGCCAGCTCTATCCAAGCTATGATCTTGGCTGATTAAATAAAATGTTATTCGCTTACGAAGAATTAAGCACCAAACACAAAAGTTGTTCATATTGTTCGAATATGAAAATTGATTGGATTATTTTTTTTCGAACACACTTGTATCTTAACATTTCTATCGACATTTTGTGCATTTTAGTACTACACATATATATGTACATATTCATAACAAGCTGAAATCGTGATCGGCTTTAAATTCCTTACAAGTTTTGAGTACATATATGTGCGCATATATCTTTCGACAGATCAAACATTACGCTCTATATTTATGTATATGGCTTCAAAAATTAGATTCATATTTAAATAACTGAGATATAATAAATTTGTTTTCTTTACTCTTACAGGCTCGTCTCGTAATGTAATGTTTTTATTATGCGTAGATAATTGTACCGTTAGCTACAAATCAACGTATGTAAGCATGTGACTAGCTTTGGTACAAGGAGGTATGTTTCATAAATTGTTTAAAAACAGATTTCATATTTTAACTGCGATCAGAGAACTTTCCAAAATTTATGAACTAAAAACCCGGCAAGATTTTTCTATGAGATAATAAATGTTGTTGTTTTATATGATACAGAAATAACAACGCTGACTATAGTATTCAAAGAGGTATATGTGGCAGCTCTGTATGAGTTTCTTATTAGATACTATAGTGACAAGAGATATAAACAATCAAAATTAACCCTTTGCGGTGCACCTCAAAAATGTGACAAAATTTCATTTTCTTTCTACTTAAGATTATTCTAAGAAAAAATAAGCAGCCTGCATTAGGTATTTGATATCTGTGATCATAAGCAATAAAAGCTTAAGTCGACATGTCGCAATCGCACACGATGGACTATTTCCTAGAAGCGGATAGTTAAATTTACGTCTTTTCTCTGTAGCTATCTTTTGGAAAGGTTCCCTTAAGATTAATTTGAAAACTTTGTTGGATCATAAATACTTTCGGAAGAATAGATCAAAATACCCACTTTTTCTTAAGTCCACTTAAGCTGTTATTTGCTAATGACCACAGTTATTTGCTTCCAAATTGTTGTCAAAGTTCTCTGGTTTCAATCTAAACTTTGGACAAATTCCAATGAGAGATTAATTGCCTTAAGCAATGGCGATCCTAATAAAATGTTAGTAATAGATTCTGCCTTATTCAATTTTGTTCTTGATCTTTTAGAATTAAAATTTATGTTTTTTTACAAATTGGAGAATTTGGTCTCAAATGGATTAAAACATTCGGAGAGTATGTAATTTTTAAAAATTTTATAAAGCTTTTGATAGTGTTCGGTGTTTGGTGACACACAGCATTTGAAGGGAGAGAGCGCATTTTGAATTGGACTCAGTAAAAATTGGTAGTGAAAACCGCTGCTAGTCATAGAAAGCGACAACAAAAATTTGAAAATTTCAACTGTCAATCATACAAATGAGCAACCACTGTTTTGCTGCAAGTTTTCACTGATTCTTGCACGGTAGAAACTTTTTACTTATTGCGTTTCGAGAGAGTTTTACGTCATTCTCACTTTACTGAGAACTCTTTGTCTGCTTAAGACTATACTCTTGTTCCAATCGAAATGTCAAATTCAATCACACAGAGAGTTCGTGCTTATTTGTTTTTGTACGTTTTTATTATTATTATCGATAATAATCAGTCGACCATAAATTTCAAAGTGGGTGAGATATTAGGATGCCTTGTAAAACTCAGAATTTTAATAATAAAATTGGATAGAAGGAATTTTTTAGTGTTTTGTGTTAACCTTAATATTCAAAGTATTAATTTTCACTTTCATAAAAATGTCATATTCACACTTTTCAAAAATAGTCAAGGCAATAAAAATATCAATCTAATCGTAAAGTATCTCGAACTCACTTCGCTATTATCACGAAAATTGATGAAATCATAAAAAACACTAAAAACAATGACATTTTAACAGCGGGAAAACTGCGTTTGGCGTTTGACAGGCTAGGCCATTGACTCCATTCAGAACATAAATTCTTCACATATCTTCATATAAACATTAAATATTTATTATGTGGTTATACATACACATACATATATGTATATAAATTTGTTGCTCTTTTATTTGTTTGCCTGTGGTGCAGTAATTTTAACTACTTTCTTGCTTTTTATGGATGATTTCGCCCTTTTCTTCTAATTTTTATATGTTTTCCTTGGCATTGATTTATAAAGTTTTAATAGCTATTGTGGCATGCGATATGAATTTAGTCAACGCAGTATGCATATCCGCTGCCTTCTCAGCCCCTTCATAGCCTAAATGTTTGTGAGTGTTGCAGTTAATATTTGGCGCTAGCCGATTATTAGCTTTGGCGGCAGTCTGACCCTCTTAACACTGTAGTTTATGATTTACACTAAAAACACTCAGAATTGCTATGAAGCATTAACGCTCCATGGAATTTTACTCCAGCTTTTCCGCTAAGAACAACGCAATAAATACATACATATGTACATATTCAATAATAAATTCTACAAAAAGTCATAAAAACTGAAACTTTTCCTAGGGTTATTTAAGCGAGAAAAATTAAAAATTACTTAAGTGGCATATCGAGTTTTATGACAGAGAAACATTATACATACTTATGCTTGTGTAAAGTAAATGTTGGTATGTACATTTTAGGAATGTCAATTTCTTCGATTTCGAAAATCCCGCGAATTTACGATTATGGTATAGCGGGATTAGAACCGCGATTCGGGTGTTGTTTAGCTTGAAAAAAATTAATGCATTTTTAAAGGCACTAGATAACTTTAAAGTTTTTATCTTACGAATAATTTAATTTTTCATACATAATCGCTAGGTGGCGCCGGGGTCTGGATATTTAAAAAATAAAACTTTTGTGAACTAAAAAGCTTCATATGGGACTTTAATAGTTGATTGTCTATGTATGTATGTATGTTCCATACCTTTTAGGAAATGATTACTGATCGTAGTGATTACCGAAATTCTGCTAATGATTGTTTAATTACAAATTGTTGTCAGTTTTTAAAAACTATTTTAATTATTATTGTGAAAGACAATAAAACATAATCATTTTTTATACTATAAAAATAAAAATTCAAAAAAAATGTAAATTTTTTTTTTTAGTTATTTTTGATTGTTTAATTACTTTAAAAGTTTTTAATTTTTTTTAGTTGTTCTCCAACAAAAGATATAATAATAGCAGCATATAGGGTAAATCAATCAAAAAACAATAAAAGAAAGTAATCTTTTCGATTTATACATATTTTTTTTTTTCAGTCCAATACAATATTGTTGATTTAAAAAGAGTCATCCAATCAACTTACTATAACAATAAAAACACCCAGTTAAAAATATTTTTGAAACAATTCAAACGCAAAACCTTCAATATAGCAATCTAAGAAGAAATGGACTGCAACCACTTTCAAAATAAACCAATAATAAAAATTAATTTTAAGGTTTCTTTTTGAAGTATTTTTTGTATTTTGCGAACAGAAAGCTAGTCCTCTTCGGGAGAAAAAAAAGTTGCAAATATGTTGGGCGATGCTGGTAAAAAACTTTCAAGTATTTTGAAAGTAGAAATTGCCTTCCCTAATTTCAAAAACTTTTTTTTTTGTTTTTCCAATGTAATATATGTATCTACCTCAGAGCTAGAGTCTTTTTCTTTCCTTGGTGCATTTTAGCTTCTAACGTGCTTTAAACGGCTTTCGGAAATTTGTTCTTAATTTTTTTTTTTGAATTTAAGAAATCCCAGATAACAAATACCAATGTTCCCAATTGAATTTCGGGCACAACTTCAGGAGTATAAAAGTTCGTGTGCCAATATTCTTCTACTCAAATCATCACCAATCGATGCCCATCAACTCTAATTATTTCGTGGAAGTCATATAGCTTAAGCAAATCTTCACTGATTACCTTATTAGCATCGTTCTAGTGCCCAATCAACTCTAATTATTTCGTGGAAGTCATATAGCTTAAGCAAATCTTCACTGATTACCTTATTAGCATCGTTCTAGTGCCCGTTTTTGCTTTTCGTTAGTATACCAATTGACCCACATCACTGTCACTTTGCATGAATTTGTAGGTTTTTGTCAAACTGAAAAGTTATAGGGCAAGTTGTGGGTCTGGTGTTGAAAGCGGATAGAACAAAGTACTTGTTATCGTGAAATATGGGATTTTCAGTTTGGATATAAGTAGGTATGTATGTAGTAAGGCCGTAGCTTTCAAAGGTCTGATCACACCTCTACAATGCTGTGACTAAATATTTTTGGTTCAGTTATATGAACTGGTAAAAATGTTTATATTTACAATCCCTCAGTATTATAAAAGCCTACTAGTAATGATGAAAGAAGTTTGAAGCAATCCGTAAGGTCGAAAATCTAGTCAGCACTCTGTAATGTACAAACTCATTTCAAGTCTCGAATTTTAATGTGATGTCGTGGAGATCGACGTGCCATGATCCCCTACTTGATTTATGATTAAGTAATAAAATGAAATGGTATTTCATAGCACACAAATATTTATTTTCCATATCATTGTTCTACCAACCTATCGTTATGTTTTTTTTTTGTTATCCGCTTGACATTTAGATTGTCAAACGTGTCAGCTACCGTTCTATATTCAACGCCTGTACAGAAAAACCAGTCACTCGGGCAAAGGCACTAATACATGCAGCTAGTTATAAATCAAATGCGCCTGGACACTGCTGTGAGTTGGCACATTTATGTTTCGATAAAAAAAAACCAACGACTCGCTTCTTAGCCGGTTCTGGCCGGTTCAATAACAACCTTACTAGCATTGTTTTCAAATATTCTTCAGAAGTTCATATCTAATGTGTAACACTACAATGGATATAACCCGAGAGGGGCGGTCGGCTTATTCGCAAGAGCGACCTATACGACTCCGCTTCAGCTTACATACCTTATCAGTTCCATCCGAAAAACCTTCCGGTTGCTTCATAAATACAGTCTCTTCTAGCTCACCGTACAGAAAAGCAGTGGATACATACGTCGAACTGCTTTATTACCATCTGGTTGCTTCACTAGCCAATATTCGGATCCTGGATACATCTAAAGTACAACCTGGGTTCATAACCTTTAATATTTTATAGTTTATTGAATGACAATATTAAAACGTATAAAAATGTTATGTATGAAAATGTACGCGAATGTTTTGAATGAAAAAATATTACGACAGAAAAAATGTTCAGAAGATTTTACAAAACCTTCGTGATCTAAACAACGCTAGTATAAAATGACAAAGTAGATATAACTATATTATAACATAACTTCAACATCTAAGACGGAGTTTCAATGCAGATATTTTAAAACCTCAGTATGTGTTACTCCAAGCCATACTACCCAGCAAACCATCGGAGTCATAAATGAGTCATAAAAGAATCCTAAGTGGGAGCGTTTATGCTCTTTATGAGCTCATTTATGAGTCAGAAATGAGGGTATTTCCCTTCTTGCGATGGTCGTCCGATATGAGCCGAATTTCATATATTATATGACACCTTTTTTTCTCATAATCGGCACTTATTGGATTCAGAAAAGACTCATATATGAAACAGTTTTAGAGCTATTTAGGACTGTTGTGAACGTAAGAAAATGTACATTTTTGGCCTTAAATTACGCCTTTTGGCATTAAATTTGGAAAATTAGAATTGGGGAAAAGACACCTGAAGCTTCATTAAAAAAGAGAGATTTTTCAATAGATTTTGGTGAATAAATCAGTAAAATGTGCATTGTATGGTCATACTCACACCAAGGGATGCTTCTTCGTCACTAGGGAATGTCTATAAAGCTATCCATTGAAAAGTACATCAAAATGGATTTAGCCAGCAATGATAATACAAAGAAAGTCCAGAACAATGGAAATCAGAAACAGCTTCGGTAATGTAATTCAATTTTTATTGAAATAAAAAATTTTCAAAAACAAACTATGAATATTTGTTCCAAAGTTGCTCTGTTAAATGAACACTCTCCATATAAGGCTCATAATTTTCATCACATAGGAGTCATAAACGACTCTTATATGATCTTATTTCTAAATCTAAAATTTTTCACATATTTAAGACTCATATCGGACTCCTAAATTATGAACCCTCCTAGAATGTTTGTAGGGTAGTATACCATAAAATGACATAGTAGGGGTATTCGGAATCACGATGCAAGGGCATTGCATCGTTGCATAGCAAATTATTATTGCAAAATAATGTCAAGCCAACAACAAAATACATGCGGATGCAAATGTCAAGCAATTTGCAGAATGCAACACCAAAAATCTATTGCATAGCATATTTTGTTGCATAGCATTTCTAGAAACAGCTGTTGAATTATGACTGCTGTCACACGTTCAATATGTATCGCGATCCGTATTGATGGGTCGGCTTGAATTTAGAATAGCTCCATCTCCCAAATTAAAAAAAAGTGACTGGGATCGATAGATATTATTAAGGTAAGTACAAATATATATTTTTTTGGCGGAAACAACAACAACAAGAATTATTAAGGGTCAAAATTCATTTAAAACGTTTTTTAAAATCAAGATTTTACAAAAACTAATGAAACGGTTTTCAAAAATTTAGGTAGGTAAATGAATTACCTTTCATTTCATGTAGCCTTTGCCTCGTTGATATAAAAAAGCTTTAAATTTTGCATATACGCGGTTTTGTACCCCAAGAAACGTTACATCAAATGAAAGGTAATTCAATTACCTATCCAATGCAGAAAAAAATAGGGAATCGGTTCGTAAGTTTATGAGAAATTTTGATTTAAAAAAATGCGTTCAACTAACTTTGACCCTTAATAACTCTAGTTGTTGTTGTTAGCTAAAAAAAATATACATATTTGTTCTCATCTTAATGATATCTTATAGATCCCCATCCTTTGTTTATACTTGGGAGTTGCAGCTATTCTGCATAAAAGGCTTATTTACACAATTTTTCTAGCCGATTTGTGTCGCTCCACCGTGTAAAGGTTGAACGTAAAATCGACACGTTTAAATCAGCCTTCAAGCCGATCCATCAATACGGATAACGATTTATATTGAACGTGAACTGAATCAGCTGTTCACAAATTGTTTTCACACGTTTGCAATTAGAGTTGACAAAGGGCGCTCACGATTCGGTGCATTTTTATGCAATTGCATAATTTTGTCAACCCATATGCTATTTATTATGAATTCCCTTAGTATATTATGGTTTGTAAATAAAATATTTGACCCAGGGTGACCTTACAAAACATAACAAATTTCTTCACTCCAACAACTAACTTAATTTTTTTCCATAAGGAGAACCTCCTGGTACAATTTATTTGAGCTAAATAATAAATTAATTAGTTTTTGAGGACATACGAGTATGCAGTGGTGAATTACCTACTAACGATTTGCAAGCGGCCACTGATGTACATTGACTGTTGGGCCTTCTTATTGTTCTACGCTATTTGTATTACATTGATGCTCATATATTTCGTTGGGTCATATAGATTTAAAAGCCTTTAAGTACGTATGAGTATGTGAATATGTTTGTATATCTAAAAATATCTACATGCTGATGGTCCTAATAGTTTTCACACGCCCCTATCACCCACCTTTGCTACTATTTATGTATTTCAGATACAGCAAAACCATTGTAATCCAGGGCGTTGGATTTATTTTAATTGGTTTTTGAGGTGTTCTACATTTAATAACTTAGCAGTGAGCTCGAATACAAATGGACACAGAAACTAAAATAATATCAACCATAGTTTTCTTTTTAAGGATTACTATCATAAAGTTTATAGTTCAGCATAATACATAGTTAGATAGGTAAATAGCAACGGTTGCGCTTGAATGTGGGTTTCTATAATTGCTGGGATTTAGGACCTGGAATCCAATATGTTGCCGTAGATGATGAGACGAAAGGGGTAGTAACCTTTTTTATGCTTCCAATCATTTCCCTTGAATGTTGATTTCAACATAAGCTTTCAGTTCTGGTATCTTATTCCAAGTGCAAGGTGGCCGTTGTGCGGTGGTTGTGCAAGTAACAGTTTTTTAAAAGAGGGTCTCCCCTTGGCATTGGATAGGGAAGCCATACCTCCGGTTGGGTATGATAAGATACTTTTGGAGAGTGGTCTTTGTTCTTCGAGTGAGCAGTTTACTTTTCAAATCGTCCAGCAGCCAGAACTTAGAGATATGATGATAAGATCACTGGCAGTCCTTCCAAATTCTGACGGACAAAGAGGTACGGGTAGACGAAGAAAAAAAGAAAACAAATATTTGAAAATTGGAAGGGAATGGGAAAAAGGGAGCAAAGGGAAGAAAATACTTAAAATGGCAAAAGATTTACTATACAAGTACTTCTACTACAACAAGAACTAAAATATATCCAACTTTTCAGGCACGTTGAGCGAAAGGCATAAGCAAATGCTCAAAGGCTTAGGGTGAGGGGGAGAAGTAATGTAATTAAAGCAGGAGAAGCTTAAAATGCAGAATCTTAAGTGGTAAGAGTGCTGGAAAGTAGGCTGCTAGGCAGTACAACGTCTGCCGGGTTTGCTAGTATTTGTAAAATTTATGACTTAAACAAATTAAAATTAACTCTTTTCTCTTAACGATATTCAATGATTTTGCTTAAAAAACTTGAAAACCTAATTCTTTATGAAAGTCTATTTCAAAGCTCAGGTCAGGTAAACATTTATGATAAAATAAGCAAATCATCTTTAAGCAGTTGAAACGCCATGACCAAAACTCACGTTTCGCTTTCATTTTATTGTGAAGTCATTGTTGGATTTATTTTTATTTTTATTGGGGTCTCGCGGATAGTTTTCGCTATTCCACATTCAATTTCACAAATACTTGCTCAAAGTGGAACTTTTTTTCATTTCAAATGTATGTATGCTGCTTCTGTTAATTTTTTTACGATTGAGGTCAAAGTTGAAACACATTGACTGTCTCAAGATACCGTCCTCGGCCACACTAACATACACCCACACATAGATCAAGCCTCACACACTCAACTCATACACAAAGTACACATACATACACAGCTTTTCAGTTTTTTTTTGTTGTTAAAAGAGTTTGGCTGGTTGCGCTCAAAAATGAAAATATTTCAGTCATTCGCCACAAATAAAAAGGTACTCAAAGGCGAAGCCACAAATAACCAACAAGGTAACAACAACGACAAAACAAGTAAAGAAGCTTAGGAAGGTTGAAAATTTGCTTTATATACCCAACGCTGGATATTGAAATATTTTAGAGGCAAAGCTGGATTCCATACAGACAAAGTGTGGCTCATCCCTGCCCTCGAAGTTTGGCATCACTGGCTCTTACAGTGCATTTCTCCTTGAATTACTGAAGTAAACCATTAACTGTTGGTGGAGTTTTGCGGTGCAGTGAAATAACTCCCAAATGAAATAACTCCCAACAAAAAAATGAAATAACTCCCAAATATTTTCCATGCAAGTTGGGACTTATTTCATTATGAAATAGCTCCCAATTCATTGGGACTTATTTCATAATTTTAACTGGGAATTATTTCATAATGAAATAACTCCCAAATGAAATAATCCCCAATAAAATATCTTTGGGAGTTATTTCATAATTTTTGGAAATTGGGAGTTATTTCATTTTTTGGGACTTACTTCATTGCTTGTAATCCAGTCATTGGAAGTTATTTCATTTTTAATGGGAGTTATTTCATTTTTGTTGGGCATATTTTTAGCGAACTAACGTCATTGACATTAATTCGCATTAAGAAAGCGAACTAAAGTCAGTACATTTTTTTTATATTCCAAATTTTCATTTTTCATTATCACCTTCGACTTATGATCATGAATCTGAGATTGGCTTAGGTCAGATCCCCGATTCGGGGCGTGATCAATGGTATTTATGTGCAGAACTCCTTTCCGCATTGGCGGCCTTCGGCCGCGCTTCAAAAAATAACCCTGGGCTACGCCATTCCAACTCCGGGTGGTTGCCATAGCCGTGGCTACCGCCACGGTGATGTCCTTCCGCGTGCCATTCTTTTCTCACAGGGTAATGTGATTACAACAACCACATGAAAATGACTTTAACTGCAAATATCTCGCAAACTACCAAAAATATTGGTTCAGCGGAGTTATATTCATGCTCCTGGGACCAAAGCGCGTCTCCTGATACATATCTCAACATTTTTGGTTGTGTATTAGCGCTCGGTACCCCACGTAAACGATTAACCACGTCTAGATTTAGAATCTGAAATGAGATTTTTTTCAACCGTTCAAAAGTTATTTGCAGTTAAAGTTCACAATTTTCTGTCATTTTCATGTGGTTGTTGTAATGGCACATTAGGCTGAGCCCAAAAAGTGAAAAAGTGGGAAACGTGGCACGCGGAAAGACATCACCGTGGCGGTAGCCACGGCTATGGCACACACCCGGAGTTGGAATGGCGTAGCTCAGGGTTATTTTTTCAAGCGCGGCCGAAGGCCGCCAATGCGCAAAGGAGTTCTGCACATAAATACCATGGACCACGCCCCGAATTGAGGATCTGACCTAAGTAAAATTTTCGCCTGCGGCACTACGTCGTCGAATCTCAAACCCAAATGCCTCAATGACATTAATTTGCATGTCCAAAGCTGTCCTGTATTTTTCAAACTTCATTGTAACTGATTATATTGTAAAAATATACCATTCCAAATTTAATTTTGGGATTTATTTCATTTTTTTGGGACTTATTTCATTTGGGAGTTATTTCATTTTTTTGGGGACTTGTGGTTTCATTGTGAAATAACTGCCAAATATTGGGAGTTATTTCATTTCCTTCTTTGGGAGTTATTTCATTTATTAAAGTTGGGAATTATTTCATTTTTATTGGGACTTATTTCATTGGGAGTTATTTCATGGGAGTTATTTCATTTGGGAGTTATTTCACTGCACCGAGTTTTGCAGAAGAATTTTTTTGAATAAAATTTCCAAAATTAAATTTGTTCTCTCAAAATTTTTAGTTTAGTTTATTAGTTTTAATTTTGTTTATTTTTTGCAGAAGTTAGCAAAAAAGTTTATTATCAACTGGTTATGAGCTTATACAATTTTGAAAAAATATGTAAAATTAACCAACAAAGAAATTTAAAAAAGAAATTTAAGCATTTCTCTACCACGAAAAAAAAATTTCGGGAAAAAATTGAAAAGTTCAAATAAAAAACAAAAAAAAAACATGCTTCCGAAAGTTTCAATAGACACTTCGAAAAGTTTCATTTCCGTTTAATTAAAATTTTTTTTAGTATTTACAGATGTTAAGAAAAAAAAAATTTTACCTTCCAATTTTAGAAAATCCCAACCCAGACCGTAAAAACAAAAAAAAAAAAAAATTAAATTTTCATTTGCATTACCTTTTGCTAAATCATTTGTAAATGTCTTCTTTAACAGAATTTCGTTTTATGATAAACGAAAATCTTGACCAAATTTTCTTCGTAAGGGCCCGATTCCAACTATGTGGCGTTTAAACATGACAATACACTGGAATATACTTTTTTATTACTGACTTAAGAATAAGTTATTTATTTCAACAATCACTTTTAAATTTTTTTTTTTGATAACAGGTCACTCTTGGAGATATTATGCAGCTGGGTATATCAACATATAAAATGAATAAATACTCAGCACAAATGTAAGCATTTAAAACAAAGCGTAAAAGTACGTACATAATTGTTGTTGTATTCATTTTGTTTTTTTTTTTTTCGTTATTTGTACGCTTTGTAAATTTGATTGCCAATGAACGTGATCCAACCCAAAGAGCACATACTCACTTAAACAAATATTCGCATACGATTTCTTTGTTGAGCTTTGTTGGTTTTGAGGCTGGCATCCAGCTTGCCCCCTCACCGTTGCAAGTTAACTAAGCTTGTATGTATATGTGAATGAATGATTATCTAAGTGTATGTGTGTGTGTGTGTGTTGGTATAAATGTATGTGGATTCCATGTGGCGCAACAACCCACGCACCACGGGATGCCGACGGGCGCAGCCGCAGGCCCAACCAACTGGTGTATGCGATTGCTCCAAAGCTAAACTCACAAACACACAAAAACAAAAACAAAAGTAACAAGAACGTTGAAAATCAAACAAACAAAAAAATTCATAATCATTCATACCTTGCGCACCCTCAATCAGCGTGACATACCAACACTTTACCTCACCTACATAGTACACTCTTTACACAGCAAGCCACCAATGAAGCGTTTGGTCTAAATGGTCCAACTGTGCGCGCGCATGCGCATATGATCGCGTAGCGCCTTTGATAGGCGTCGCAATTCTTCGGTCGTCTAGCGCTTCGATACGCTGATTGTGCTACAATAATTACTACGTAGATGCGTACTACAGCAACAATACAAATTTCAACAAAAACAACGACGTTATTGTTATTTCCCCTCTTAACCCATTGTGTCCCGCTGTCGCTGACCTCTTTGTTGTTGTTTTTTTATGCTTTGGTGCTATCTTAACTGTTTATTTTGTTTGTCTGTCAGTTTGATTGTTTAGATGCGTCATTACTTCGGCGATTTTGCAGATTTAGGGCAAACGAAATACAAACAACAAGCGATAAGCCAGAGAACTGAGCAGAAACAAAGCGTGAATCTATAAATAGCAAAAAAAATCATTTAACGTTGTTGTTGGTATCGTGTGCATCTTGCAACAACCAAAAAAAAAAATCGTTTTACAGCAATTTTAAAAGCCTATTTGATAACGTTTTTCCATTACGAGAAAAGCTCATATTAACATACGAGGGAGCCACCAACCGTTCTCTTAGTTGAATAGCAAAAGAAAGAATTACAAAATTTATATAATTTCATTCCTAAAACATTTCTCAGAACAACACTTCTCCCATATTGGAAGCAGTGGATCGCGAACTGCTTGAAACTTGAAAATCTTTTACCAACTAGGAAACAACAGGGGATCTGACATCGATTGCGCCCTCCATATTAACCTGCTCCCATCGGTTGCAGCCGCTAAGATTACAGTGTGGACCTTATCATCTGTCATGATCACCCTAATCATAGGCGTACATACCTAATGTATAACATGACATGATGCATTTTTTTCAATTTCTTGAAAAAGTAAGAAGTATGAGTCAAAATTTAGTGGGTCTTGCCATCTCGATGAATTCGTTTTATAAAATGGTCCAAACTGCAAGGGCTCTCATTTTAGCTTCCGAAGGAATATCTTATAGAAGAAGTACGCCTCAAGCACTCCCTGCAAGCTTCATTGTATTTCCAGGCTTTTGCACTTCCGTTCACGAGAAGGGCTACAGGAAGCGTTATTTTTTGGACCGCTGCGGAAACATTTTTTTGATCTAGCTAAGAAGCCGTTTTGTAATGCCTTCTTAAGGCAAGCGCTTGACAACTTTTCTACTGGGTAAATACAACGCTTTCATTCAGCATAAGCGAACATTGTTTTTCTTGCTTGATGAAGCACTAAGCCTCTCCTTTTGCCGTTCATTGCTTTTAAAGTCTATAATTCGTTTAGCTCACTTATGCATAAAGCGCTTAAAATAGAGCCAATTGACCTTTCAACTTGCACACTATGCTTTCGTGCTCATAAACGCCTCTTTGCCACACCAAGCGATACATATTGATGTAATATCGATCACTCACAATGCTCACAGTTTTTAACTTAGCTTTCACTAGCTGGTTTCAAGCGCATCAAACTGACCTAGTGACTATTGACTTTTGGTTGTTATTGTTAGAAGATATAATGAAAATAAGGTGGAAAAGTATTCTGAAAGTGTGCTGTGCAGAGAGATTTTTCAAGTATTTGTATCGTTGACTCTTTCCTCATGAACAAAAACTTTATCACTTTTAAATTACTTTTTTTTTTACTCTTCCGGGTCACTTTGTAATAGTGGGCAGTACCACGCCCTTTAAAATAAAATCTCAATGCTCAAATTTTTTTTGAAGTATCCTGGTTCGGTACGAGCTATAGACCTATTAATAATTTTTTCTGCAGCGAAAAATTATTGTTGTTTTTGGGTTGCTTAATAATTTTTTTTTTTTTTTTTTTTTTATTAATTATTAAAAGTTTTGTTGAGTTGAACAGGAAAAATTTAGAGACAACCGCCATAGCTTTTCTTATAGATCCATTTCGGAAGTTGCTAACTTCACTCATCAGAGAAATTTTGGCACGCATTGCTAACTGCGTATTGTTAGCTTAATAGTTAGCAATGCGTGCCAAAATTTCTCTGATCTATAAGAAAAGCTATGGCGGTTGTCTCTAAATTTTTCCTGTTCAACTCAACAAAACTTTTAATAATTAATAAAAAAAAAAAAAAATTATTAAGCAACCCAAAAACAACAATAATTTTTCGCTGCAGAAAAAATTATTAATAGGTCTATAGCTCGTACCGAACCAGGATACTCCAAATATAAAGACCAAAAACACAAGCTTGTTGTTTGTGTAAAAATCTCAATAACAAATTTTTTTTAAATATATCTATACATTTTGGAAATGAGAGGGAGCGTCATGAGTTAAGTGGCAGGCAAAAGCTTGTGTCTCGTAATAATCAATAACTTTGTTCTGGCTCTACCTGCTCAACCTAGAAGACTTTTTCTTTGGTATTGCATTCTAATCGAGTTCTGAAATCTATTCTTAATTTTAAGTTGCAACTCTCCATAACCTATTTCCCTCTCTAATAATGCCCTTTAATTCCTAAATCGTACAAATCAAACCATTAGTACGCTACGTCCATTAATTTCTCCAACTTCTGGTTTTTCTTTTCTTGCTTCACTAGCATTCTAGCCGTAATCTACTTTATCTATCGTCGCTGCCACCGCATCATTATCGCCATCAACGCGATTGTGAACTGCATGAAAAGAGATAAATAGTGAATTGTGCTTGCCTGCGGGACCGCAAAGAAGCCGAAGTTCATATTTTTTGGAGCTGCACATTTCTTAGGCATTCATTGTTCGTTAGACCGCACGACCGTTCAATAACTGAATTATAAGTGCGGCAGCATACTAACTGACTGACTGACTGCCACCACAATGAGCGCCCTAACTAGTTAGTCAATGATGCATCCGATCAACATGATGATGTTATGCTTGGCAAAGTAAATACTTTTGGGTTTTGGCATTTTTTGGACGCTAATGCTGCCGCTGCACTTTGTGTGGTCAGGCATTTAAATGAAACCACAAATTCATTATTTAAAAGAGACTTCAATAAAGTTTTAAAAAGCCTGATGTTTGCGTTAGCGCGTGTCCACAATGCTTCAGGGGTTACGATGGTTCTTTGCACGACACGACTGACCGATTGACCCATGCGGAGGTGTAGTTTATTGTGGTATAGCGCAATGTATGAAACTAAGTAAATGTGGATTGTAGACTTTTAGCTTCGTGTCCGATAAAAAAAAAGCTCAAGAAGAAGCAAAGATTGATCAATGGAGTTTTACATATCAAGTTTAGTATGGGAATGCCTTCTGAAAGATCGCTAATACATATTCCTCGACTTAAATCTATTTCCTGAAAATACCTAAGACGGTTATCTGTGCATCCGTCTACGACAGCGTGACGAAATGTCATCGTAGAGACTGAGCTTTCCTACTGTGGGGCTGGGAAAATTCTCCCACCTCGGCATTAAAGTCGCCCAGTACTACTTTACTTCGATTCGAATGCATCACTTTCCATCTCGTCTTTCTATAACGTCAGTACGTAGTATGGGAGAGAGAAAGATAGAGAGAGCGGGAAAGAACGAGAGAGTGAGAGAGTGGAAAAGAAAGAAAGAGGGAGAGAGAGCGGGAAAGAACGAGAGAGTGAGAGAGTGGAAAAGAAAGAAAGAGGGAGAGAGAGAGAAAGAAAGAGAGATCGGGTGAGTGAGCGTAGCTGCAGGTAATCGAAATGTTGCAAAATTTGGATTTCTAATGGATCATAGAACGATGCTTAACCTCAATACTGGCTGATACGAATCATGTCGAAATTTTACTCCAAAACGGACTACGTAACGAGCTGGTTCGAGAGCTGCACTTTACAGATCAAGGTGTGGTCGTCCCGGTAGGTGGCGATTGGAGTTAAAATACAGAGTGGCCAATCTAAACGGTTGGAAGACGCGTTTCGAGCTGTTCGTAATGAAAAGCGGAAACCTCTAGGCACTCCCTATATCGGGGTATTAAACAACAGTCAAAGAAGACAACAAACATTCATTGTGCTCGTCTCTGCAATACGAATGATGTGAAATTAATGAAGCCAATACTCGAAAACGATTTTGACTGTGCAAACCAACGCCGTTTAAAAACTTCCTCACACAACAAAAACAGCAAAAGCGACTTATATCATGCACACCACCATGCTGCAGACATTTATGATTATGGATAGCTGTGCCACCTACCTACGTTAAAACCGCACCAACATACATAACTCAGCCAAGCAATGGTGCCAAGTCGACTGACATTAGCATGACGGCTCACACGGTACACATGGTCCAAAATATCCAAACACCCACATGGACAAATGACACAAACATATTTACTTATGCTTACCAAGTCTTTTGCGCCAAACAGTGACAGTAAAAACGTGAATTATGAACCGCCAGCATTGAGCCATTGGACCAACATCCAGCGACCAACCGCTGTCATGGCAACATTTCAGAAGGTGTTTGCGCTTTTGTGTTATTTCGTTTTTTTGAATTTTTTGTTGTTTTCTGTTGTTGCTGCGATCACGCCACATGGCGCACAGAAACAATACAAAATCCAATAAAAGCTATCATCGATTACAACAACAACAACAAGTATGCAGCATTCAGCAAAATGTTGTGTGGTTTTCATTTTAATTTTTATTTTCTTTATTGAATTGAACGAATTGAAATAAAATTAAAATATTTTTGTTGTTGCTTTAAAGTTTGTAATACGTATGACACAGGTTATTGCAATAACAACAAGCACACGATTAGGGGATTCACAAGACTGTCATATCAAGTCATATCGTCATATTGTCATAACTGTTATAACAGTCATAAACATTTTGTTGCTACCTTCCATGCTGTATGCGTACTAAACAGATACAACTCTGCATGGTATGTTTATGGCTCGCTGTATTTGATCAGCTGTTCTGTTTACCTTCTTATTTCACAAATTCTAATTCTGATTCTTATTTTGTAGCTGCGAAATTCAGATTCTCTTGGCATTTTTAATGTTTTCGGGCAATCAGCTGATCAAAATGGAAAATATCACTCAGATTTATGAAGGTGTGCTCACAAGTGTTATATAATTGCGTTGTATTGTTATATTACATATGACTTTATGACACTTTGTGAATCCCCTAAATACAATATCTACTCGTAAATGCGTTGTATAGGTCAAACTGCACATTCGAACATTTAAACTTTGGGACTGCTTTTGCGCGCAGCAATCGGTCAGAGCAGGTACTCGTCGTATATTGGCATTTCATATTCAATATTTGCGGTTGCGGTTGTGGCTTCAGGTGGCCCTCTTGTTCAACGGCGCGCATATAGACCACTGAGTAGATATGTATGTACATATGTGTGCCAATTTTGTTTTGAAAGCATTGTTGAACTGTTATCGATTGTTTTAATGATTGAATGTCACACTTGTGTACCTGTGCTCTGGGCAAAAATATTATTGTGAATAAGCGATTATTTAAAGCAGTGAATGCATTTTGTAGGAAATGATTGTAGTAGGTAGTGGTTACTGCATTCAGTCTCAGTGCTTTTCAAGCCAACAGCAATAGTTTAGCGTGCGTACAATATATGTATACTCGCTGGGGTACTATATTGTAGTTTAGGTAGGAGATGGACCAACTATTCGAGTATTATTTTCGGTCACAAAACTGCTAATATTAGAGAATCGTTTACTTTCTGCTCTCAATGCAGTTATCTTATAACTTTAAACGACTTATTCTTGTATATCCACTACTATCTCCCGAACGACTTCACCGATTTTAATGAAATTTGGTACAAAGGTACTATGCTTTGTTTTAAGATTTTCTACTTTGGTGTTGCCAATTGGGGTGGTCCTTAGGGTTGCCACCTATATACATTTTTTTTAAATATTAAGCAATATATGGCAATATGGGTATCAAATGAAAGGTATTTTAGGCCGTATACCAACCAAAATATTTTCGAGTAGGATTTCCACCTAGGGTGGCCACCTGAACGCATTTTATTTATTCCTTCAGATATAGACCACTATCTCGGGAAAGGCTAAACCGATTTCGATAAAATTTGGTAGATGGATAGTATGCTTCTTTCTTAGATTTTCTACTTGAATGTTGCCACTAATGGAAACTTAGAGGGTTGCCGCCTTTCCGATTTTTTTTAAATATATGGCAATATGGGTATCAAATGAAAGGTATTTTAGGGCGTATACCAACCAGAATATTTAATACACAACAGGTGTCGCCAAAGTATGTTAAGTGACTTTTTGTGGTTAGTGTTCGATATTTTGGAAATCTATTTTGGAAACTTATGCTCTTGGTAAGTAAGAGTATGCGGCAAATTCGAAAAATACCGAGCAAGTCTCGGTCACCCAGGTACTTATTCATTAATCTAGTAAACTCAGATACCTATGTAGATAAGAAACTCGATATAATAAATAACTATTTATTTATTTAAATTCTCCAAATAAGTTTAATTTTCAAACTACAGATTCTTCTTTGTTAAAGCTGACTAAGGTTTGAAGGAAGTGTATTGATAAGATTTTCTTTTTCCAGTTTACACCTATTCTGGGGCAACTTGTCATCGTGACTACTGACTGACTACTGTTATAGCCCAATTCCACTTGGTCCTATATGTATATTGCAATAGTCATAGCAGTTGTCACCATCTAGTTTTCAGATGAGAAGCAAACGAAGAATAGCACCATAAGAACAAAAAAATGTCGCTTATGTCCGTAGGTTGGGCTATTACCTGGTATTACAACAAAGTCCCCAAACATACTTTCAAATTGTATCTATATAAACATTAATATATTTTTATGATTATTGTACCTGCACGTGCTAAAAAAAACAAACATGCATCCTCCTCTGAGATCTACTCTTATCTACTCAAAACGGTCATTTATACTGCTGTCGTCCTGTTGCTCTAAAACCGTATCATTGCGCATTCACTTCCAACTCCAGCCAACAGTTTACCTTTACTTTCGCTTCGCTAAAAAAAATAAGCAAAAACGCATTGTTGCTATAATTCATAATTTACTTTTTATGTTCCTGTCTGTCGGAGTTGTAATTTTATTTATTTTTGCTTATTATTACCTGCAAGTCACGCATAAAAACTACACACCAACGTTGCCACTTTGGTCTAAAAGTGGGTCGTTTTGTGTTAATTTTTTCATTATTCCAAGTATAAGTGTTCATATCTCTATTGTGCCGGCATTGACTATCGCTTGCATCCTTGTAGTCTGTAGTCAAACCCAATTAAAACAGTGCAACCAACCATCTATAGTGAGACGAATTAATTTAAGTCGTCAACCACTTCGAAGTGGGATTTCAAAATGGAAAGTCCTTTACCGAAATATAGTCTCCACTACGGTGGTAACAGGCTGGCCACATTGCTTATTTGTGCTCCAAAGGATGATTGGAGTTAATAGCGCCATCTATCGAGAACCAGTGGCATGTAACATCCTTTTTCACGACCAAAAAGTCCGAGAAGTGCTATACGGCCCTCAAGCTCACCACTTTTTAGAATGTGCAAACTCTTCATCCTCGTATTACAGTTTTAGTCCTTTTTCATAGCTACTATTGGTCTCGAAAAAATTTTGCGTGGCACCACCGTACTGCTTATTGAAGTAAAAATATAAAAAATACAAAAAAAAATTATAAAATATAATAAAACAAACTTCTAAGCAGCATCCAGCTTCATTGTTGATTATCGCACGTACGCAAGCAGTCATTCACTCACCTTCACCTAACTGACGCTGACACGGGATGTTCCATATGCATTTCAATGCGCACGCGTGATACGTGCTTACTTACTATTGCCTTGGATTTATCAACAAAACAAATATCTACGCTCATTTCATGATATGAGTGGTATGATACAGCGCTGAACATATTTCATATTTGTGCGTCAGTGATATATCCCAATTTCTCTCATCCCAAATCAAATATGTAGCCAAAGAATTTTTCACGTTTCTAATCCAATCTCATAGTGCTCTTGCCGCTCAACAGCCTTAAATATCCTAAGAAAATATAATTTCAACACCTTGCGTATTTATTTAAAGTCAAAAGAAAAGAAGCGTACAACTTGGTAAATAAGTAGAAAAGAGTAAAGACAACAACAACAACATTCCCATGCCAACGCTTTGTGTTTGTTAAGTTAAAACAATAA
Source organism: Sphenella marginata (assembly GCA_951509765.1). Lineage (NCBI taxonomy): Eukaryota > Metazoa > Arthropoda > Insecta > Diptera > Tephritidae > Sphenella > Sphenella marginata. The sequence goes on along the minus strand of OX608081.1, from coordinate 11,067,099 downwards.
AACAGAGGTGTGAAGTACAAATATATACCTTTTGTGAGTTTATATCTCAATTTTGGGTTCCAAGACGTCTAGTGGAGTTATCACCATAATTAACTTATCTTAAATATCAGAAAAACTCCATATGAGATATAACTTCAAAGCGAGCCGGGTGTGTAAATACTTAGTATGTATGTCTGCGCTCCTAATGATGTTCTTTAGATTACGCAAATAAACGGTTTATGCCTTCACAGTAATAAATGAGTTGAAGGTGTTATATCATTTACACTTTAGACATATGTAAACTTATTAAGTAACATTGTAAAATTCATGGTTCTTTGGGAAAATCAGGCTTAAGACGCATTCCGATATCCTATAAAGTCATATTAAAACTAATCGTACATAGTTATGGTTGAGGATTTTGAGAACTATCGCTATGCCCAGCAGCGATGCTGGAAAAATTAATTCAAGCAGCAAAACTAGTTAAACCGCTGAGGAACAGAAGAGCTGATTCGCTGCACTTGAAGAACAAGTTGAAAGAAATTTGCTGGAGGCGAATGGAAAACTACACTTTTACAAAAGGTGCCATAAACTCAGGTGACATTTTTGAAAAGGTCCTGCAAAAATGTCGGAAACTTTTGTCCCTAAATTGATATGCATTTCGCCTTAAAGTAAAGATAGGTTGACGCAGACATATACATTTTTATACCCAGCGTACTAGTACTAGTACAAGGGTATATTAATTTTGTCCACATAACGGTACTATGTAACGGCACAAAATAATCGAGTTAGATATACAGTTCCATATATGAAAGTTCTTAGGTTGAAAAGAGGAATTGATTAAGGCATGTCCGTCCGTCTGTCCGTCTGTCCGTCCGTGTACACGATAACTTGAGTAAAAATTGAGATATTTGCATGAAATTTTGCATACAGGTTACTTTCTGGCCAAGGTAGGTTGCTATTGAAAATGGGCGAAATCGGATGATAACCACGCCCCCTTTTTCGATATCGAAAATTTCGAAAAACGTATAAAATGGGTTAATTCAATATCAGAAGCAGCTACAATGATAAAATTTGCAATATGTATTGATTTATATGTTCTAAGGCGGATTTTACCAAATTTTTTGAAAAGGGGCGTGGCACCGCCCCCATATATTTGAAGAAATTTTAAAATTTTGACTCCTAATAACTTGAGAACAGTTTATGCTAGTATAACGAAATTTTTTAGAGGGCATACTATTGTTGTGTTAAATTCAGATATAGAAAATAAACGAAATCGCTTGGCGACCACGCCTACTTTTTTATAAAAGTTATATTGAAAGGAGGTGGAAATATTGAAAAGTCCATATCTAATTAACTGATACCGCTATAATAATATAATTTTGTACATACATCAATTTTCATATTCTTTACATTATTTTTGCAAAATTTTGGAAAGTGGGCGTGGCACCGCCCACTTATGAGTCAAGCAATTTTCAAATTCGACTGCTAATAACTTCAGAACGATGTGAGATAGGTTTACGAAACTAGGTTCCAGGTATGTTATGTTTATGTAGAGTACTACCACAGAAAATAAGAAAAATCGGTGAACGACCACGCCCCTTTTTGGACTAAAGTTCTCTAAACGAGAGTTAGGAAACCGGAATATGCAATATCTGTTTAACTGATACAGATATAATGCTAAAATTTAGTACACTCATTCACCTGATGATGTTATTTGTGATGTTTAAAGGTTTTTTGGTAATATTTTGGAAAATGGGTGTGGCACCGCCCACAAGTGAATAAACAAAATATCAACATTTCGCTATTAACAAGCCACTGTGAAAGTATCATAAAGATCTGCAATGAAAACTGATCTTCAATAGGGACAAACAACATAATAAAATCCGTGGGCGTGCCACCACCCACTTTTTTAAAATTATGTAAATATTGATTAATGGACACATATATCCGTACATCGAAAAATTTCACAAAATACGTTAAAAGTTATGGGCATGGCACGCCTTCTTTTCCAAAGTTATATATAGGACATGGTATAACCCTTGAAAAGATCGATTCAGTACTTTTGGCTCATGTAAGCGGTTAAAGCTTTATAAGCAAGGAGCGTGGCCGCTCCCACCAAATTCGCTATTGTTTAGGCTCGGCATAGATTGGTTTTTAAAATGGGCGAAATCGGATGAAAACCACGCCCCCTTTTTCTAAAAACTAACGCTGGGTATTTAATGTTCGGTTCACCCGAACTTAGACTTCCTTACTTGTTTCATAACAATTTTTCCAACAAATGTTTTCTTTGGTTTTTCTAAAAATTATTTCATAATCATTTTATATTTATCTAGCCATTATTTAACTTATACCACCATCTACCTTCTGTATAGCTTTCTACTGAATTACAACCGTCATCCCATCTTTGTCGACAGCGTCTATATAATTTAATATCACACTAGATTTCTTCAAAAATTGTTAGGTTGTTATATACTGAATAATCAACTTTTTTGAATTTCCAAAAATATTCTATGAAAAATTTCAAAGATTTATATATTCAAACTTAAAGCCTAAGCCGACGGACAGAATGAAACGAAATTGTGCCAGGGCCTACCCTAACTGCCTAATTCCATGGTAGGCTTTATAAAAGGAAGGCGTGGCATCTCCCATGGGCCTGAAAAATTTCAAAGATTTAAATTAATATGTGTGCGTTGTCCACCTCGTGTAGAAGCTCAAAGTGGAACTGGTATTGTGAAAATGTAGATACTACTTTATATTCTTTATTGGTTTTGCTATGTATGTAGGTCTTTTGTGTCGCTCAGCGTCTATTTGTTATTGTAACTGTCGAATATCGCTAATTTGTGTTGTTTTCTGTGGCAAATGTGGCACATATGTATTTATCGGGTATGCCAATCCCGAGATACCGTGTTTTTTCAGTTGACGGCAGTCCCGGGATTTAATTTTTATCTTTAGAAATTATCGTAATATTGTTTTTAGACGTTAGTTTTTAAATACTAAAATTAAATTACTATCCTTTTTAGAAACTAACAACGGTACCTATAGCAATTTTCTTTATTTATTTATACAAGATTTACAATTTTTATTTAAATGCAAAGTCTTATTTAACAAAAAATTAGTTAGCACGGATTAAAAACTTGAATAAACATTTACCGTTTCTTTCACAAATCTAACAACTTTCACACAAAAAAAAAAAAAAATTGTGTACGTACTTATTTTTGTTTTGTTTTTGTATTGAAATAAATGTCGTTTAAAATAAAAAAGAAATCATATTAAAAATTTACCTCGTTAATTTAAAAAAAAAAATTTACAAACCGATCTGTTGGATGAATCTTAAAATCAGTCATCGGGATTGTAAAAGTTCACTGAATAGCAATCCCTAGCAATATGCATATTCGTATTTATGCGCGTCACAAATCTAATATTTTAATCTTACCTGCGCATGTGCAGCAGCCCAAACGATTCAGGTCCCAGCAGTATCGCTCAGCAGGAAAAGGGTACATCTTTCCTGCTGAAAATTCATTGAAATGTAGTTACCAAACCTGAATATTCAACTTCGTTTTTACATAGAGGTGATCGCGAAAAAGAACTATCTAAAAGCTGCTGATTGAGAAGTGAACGCTTCAGTAGGGAAAATAGGACTGAATAAGCAGGGATCATTTCCGTAGGAAACAACTAACCAAAAGGAAAGGAAAAGGTGTATAGGAAAAAGCTCCTTCCAATTCAGTAAGAATTTCAACAGGAAAAAATATCCAAAATGCAGTGGTTATTTCCAATATTTCAATATTTTTCTGTCAAACTTAATCTTGGGTCACAAAAACTGTTAATATGGACCGAAAAACTAGCACTGGAAATTTCTGCACTTTAATCGTCAGCAAAATGTTCGCTGGGAGACTCGGACGGACGCACAACATTATTCTGATGGACATTTTTTCGCGCCAAACGCCTCAAATTGCTTTTGCTTAAGCCACTCATTTCACACACTTTATGTATTATATTTATATATTATATTTATAAGGACTTTTTTATATTATTTCCACTATAATTTTAGTTAAATTAACAAATTTTCACGAACTTGCTGCACTGAATTTCTAGAAAGAACTGACTGCAGAATTGCCAACAACCAATTTTCAAAGTCAGTAGGCCTAAAAATTTCACTACGCGTTCAGCGAAAATTTCAATAGCCCTGAAATTTTCACTGCGAGTTCAGCTGAAAATTCAGTACACCTGAAAGACTCCCTTCACATTCCCTAAAATGTTCAGCACCTTCGGTTTTAGTGGAGTTTCAGGCCATTTTTATTGCTGAAAATTGTTTTGAACTGGGAAGGCCTTACCTCAAATACTGCTGGGGTTGTAAAGAATTAAATATTGAAATGGTTTGCGAGTAAAGGTGTGTGTGTATGTGTGGCTGGTTGATATTTATAATTCCAACTAAATTGTTATGCCAATTGTCAAATGATTGTTGCTGCAGCAGCTGCTTGTTATCTGATTGTTGTTATGTTTAATTCTTGTTTCGCTCTTTTTGCCATGTCATTGATTCGAGAAGCCAATTGACAATCGCTGACAATTCGAAATTGACAATTGTTAATACCAAATTACATGTCAGCTTGTTTTGAGGCTAGTTCTTAGCGATTGTTGATTTCATGTATGGACTTACATATGTATGTATATAACAACAAAAAAAATTTAACAACAATGACTAAAAGAAAAGTTAAGTACAGCGAATATTTAAACAAATAGTGTTTTAATTTAATGGTGACACCAACGTAAGTTTCAATCTCGGCTTAATCGTGGTGTGGTCTACTAAAAAAAAATCGTTTATAAGATACGGGAAGAGGGGTTTTCTTCTTCGGATATACTATCCGATCAATATAATGTTGATGTTGTTTAAAAGAGTTTAACACCATCTATACCCACTCGGACTCTACCTAGTCTCAACCAAGGTACATACCATTATCTGTGTAACAAAAAGCTGAATCGATCAAATTAAAGAATGCTGGACATTGAAAACCTTGCCATAGCAATATACTACCAGTAATCCCGTAACTTATCTTTTACACGTCAACTCTTAGATCAAATGTGGTGGGACCATATCTCAGGACCACTCCGTACCATTGCAGAAGAAGTTGGATAACAGTGATTTAAACAAAATAATGCGATACGATGAAGACCGAACTTGCAATAAAAATGAAAAAGAACTATGTACTCAAAGTATATTAAACAAAGTAGTAGCGAACTTGACAGTTCTCTCTTTGCTGTAGGAGTTTTAACGTCAAATGAATAAAAATTTTAACCCGTTCGATTTAAAATTTTTAATTTTTATCAGTTCGTTATTTTTATTTGAGAAATACCAAATCGTGGTAATTGTTTACGACTGAAACCGAGTGCTAAAACACGTCCGAAAATTGCCGGGAGAGGTATCAATAGACGCGCCCAGTACCCATAAATAATAATCCGATTACGAGATCAATTTTTTTGAAATGAAACAATTTGTGTACCAAGAAGACGGGATCGCGTTATTTTTTTAAATCGTGGACAATAGTCGGCAACTCAAGATGTAATTCACACAAAAGTTCTTCGGATTTTTGCAAATATTTTTCAAAATAACAACAGTATTTATTCTCCGGAAGCCGATTTTCATTTGAACCGAAAAGTGACTTTGATACTCCTCCCAACATTTTTTAGAATTTGATGATAGTGACCCAAATCGATGCTATATTAAAAACATATGTATGTACGCTTGTTCTTTGCGGTCAAGGTCTTTAAAGAGGTAGACTCCAAAGTAGCACTTGGGGGCAAAAGTGGGCTTATTAGATAGTTTATGAATATCTACATTAATAATTTTTTTTGCAAATGCGGTTTAACTTCTTAAAACAAAAATTGTATGGGGCCCAAATATTGTACATGGGCCAGTAAGGGTAAATTCGTTGGTTTATACTTTTTTGAAGTAAGAACTCCTACAAAAAAAAATATTTCAGTTGTCAATTCTACCTTGTTTAATTTGCCTTGTATGTACTCTTATATCTATTTTTTACATTGTTCTGTCAAGCGTTTTGTGAGAAAGACTGTTTTCCAAAAAATTTCGGAAAACTATGAAAATAGTAATGACATACATAAATTATAGCTTTGGCGCTTCTAACCACGCTTCGAGTGATACTATCCTCGTATTATCAGAGCTCCTTGGAAAATTGAAAGCATTGTGAATTGGTCTAATAATATTTTTGACTTCAGTTCATTAAAGTCACTTTTTTGTTATTCACTTTGATTACTTTAAGAACAGAAGGTATCGATATGCTGTAGCTGTCTCTGTTGTAAAGAAATTATTTATGTATGTTTCAAGGCAAGAAACTTTAATGGTGCAAAAAAGCAAAATGCTGATAAGATCAGACAAGCAAAATGACATGATTTTGGAGTAGATAGTGAAGCGAAATGGTTGTTTTATTGATTTGCTAAAACTGTGACAAAGTGCAAGACGTGCACATGCCGTGAAACAAATGGACTTAGAATACACAACACATACAAATAGACAAACCGATATTTACAACGTAAAAAAATTTGAATGTGAATTCTATTAGGTAGGTATGTACATATGTATATATTTGAGGCAAACAATCGTTAGACGCCAAACTCTGAGCGAAAGGCTCCAGCCGCCTGCTGTGGCTTGGCGAGACAACCTCAAACTATCGATAAAACATTTTCAGTCGTTCGGTTGGTCGGTCAGTAGGCCACCTCTGCGTTGTGGGTGCTTCGTTGCACCTGCAGCTAATCTGCAAATTTACTGCTTGCCGGCAACACTCACACTCACACACACATGCAACACTCTTAAGCAATCACATGTGCATACTTCTGAGAACATTTAGCGCTAATGCAAAATTTGCAACACGTGCAAATGCGAACACAATGCCAATATATTTAGGCGCCTGCCTGCTGTGCTAAAGATTGCTCGAAATGCTACAATCCATTTATCAAATTTTATAAATGACGAGTACAGGAGTGAGAGAGAACAAGTGATGTATTGAATAGTTTGCTAGGAATGGAAAAGATTTGTTTTAAGTTTGTAATTACATAGAGGATAAATGTCTAGCTGAAGATGAAGATAGGCATAATTATAAAGAATACTGTAGTTTTCCAATTGATGGGCGATACCTCGGTAGACGAATGTGGTAATGATAATTTAGATCAACGTGGAATAATACTATTTTCGAGCGCACCAAATTAACCTCTTTCTAAACCCTAAGTTAAGTTAGGTTTAGCTAGGTCTAATTTCAAGAAAAGTTATTCGTCGATATTTATTCCACAGCTTTGAAGAGGTAGGCTCCTTATGGGGCTCCTTTTGGTACTAGCCCACCTGCCTTGGGAATAATTTTTAAAACATGCAAGAGAGTACTTTCAAATGAAATGTCAACGCATTACTTCTAAGAAAATTTTCGGACAGGTGGCGCAAGGATCAGCATATTCATATAAGAAATTCTTACAACCAGCGGGAATCTTACTATCGATTTGAACTATCTACTTAGAATATTTAAAACTCGCAACAAAATTAAAATACAATTAAAATGTAAAATATAGTCGAAAGGCCGGGTAAGTGGAAAACTCGAGATCATATTTTTAAGAATGTTGCTCTTTGTTTTTCGCCCTTCATTTATGATCTTGCTAATTTGAGGGAACCTTCGCATTCTACCATATTTTGTATACAAGTTGGTAGGCTCGGCGAGTAGTCCATAAGTTCTCTAGACTGTACCATTTTTAAGAGTCATTTATTTAAAGATATATTTAGCCAAGCGATGAGGTCGGCATTATTGTGCCATATGCGAGACCGATATTCCTCATCGTACAATGGCTTAAATACCCTACTCGGCTACATCTTAGCGCCGAAAATACTCTCAGTAAGTAAACTCGAACAGGGACGGCCGTGTTTATTTGTCTTATAAAAGAAAGAATAAAATCTTGTATATACTCCAAGCTATGTATTCAATGTCCTTAATTTTTTTAACTTTTTTTTTTTTTTTTTTTTTTCTACCTACAATTTGTTGGTTTTTACGGCCTGTACATTTTTCAAGTATCCTGAGTAGCAACGAGCTCGAGGCCACTAATAATTTTTCTGTAGCGAAAATTATTGTTGTTTTATTTTTTTAATAATTTATTTAATTATTAAAGGTATTTTGTTGAATGGGACAGGAAAATTTTAGATACAACCGCAATAGCTTTTCTTATATTTTTATTTTCGATTGAGCACCAACAATTCACGTATTTAGTTATAAGCTGCGCTGGGTAAACCAGCTAACATTTAAGACCCGTTTTGATGTTCAACGAGCTGTCAATTTAAATCCAGCTTATGGTATTAGGTGATAACAATAAAAAAATAAAAATCTTTACCTTAATAGAAAAGGAAATAGATAATACTCGTAGGCAGCGGTTAAATCAGTCGAACCCAAAAAAATTGAAGAGAAGAATTAATAAAGTGCAAGTTTCGGCCAAACATAGCATTATATACCTAGTTGTGATATTGTACAAATATCTTGGAAATAAAAAGCAGTAATAGTATCGATAAGCATGTCTCTACTACATTTATTAAATCGAAATATTTTAAAAGCGATACATATCAAGGTAGAATACCAATATAGATAAAACTTTATAATACAAGTAACTACATCTGGGTATAAAAGGTCGATTAAAGTGCAGTTAACACCAAGCACTGTCCTTCGTATAAACACACAAAAGCATGGCAAAGCTAAAGCTACCAAGCCAATCGATCACCTTTTCGGATGCCAAAACTTACACGAACGTTTGTTGGTGTCTGCCCGCTTCACTGTTATCCAGACAAACCACATGTCTCTGCACTGACTTAACAAAGCCAAATCCCATTTATTTCTTTAACAATTTTTATGACGAACAAGCGCTATTCTCATTCGCAGTGTTGTTATTTGGGTGACCACAACACGTTGCACTTAATCTCATTAAAACAACAATAAACGTCAATAAAGGGATTTCAACATTTTATATTGAATATTGACATTGCTCAGCACTTGTACGCTTGAGTAGTCGCTTTCAGTTGGTTGAATTAAAAGAATTTATGAAAAGAAGGGTAGATTGGAAGGTGGTGAAGCTGGGCTGGATAGGTTGGAAGAAATTGTGTGTTATGGTACAGATAAGCTGTAATAAGTCGTTACAACAAAAAAAGCAGATTAAAATGAAATTCTAACACATCAAAGTGTACAAATAAATATAACGAGCTTAATATGAAATGATAAGAACGTCTATGTTTGGGTGCAAACGATCGTTATATACCTAGTAGCGATCTAATATGGCATCCCACTTTACTTCAAAAAAAATATATATAAAAAAGTAATATAAAATTTTTTCGACCTTTGTGCTTTTAATTATTTTTTTCTTGCCAGCTTGAGGTCAGTTGAAGTATCAGAATAAAACCATAAATTTCCTAATTTTTTCTTTGGCAATATATTTCGGCTAACAAGGAACAAATAGATATTAAAAAAATATTTGAAGGGTTTGGAACCAAGAGGATCTAAGTGACTCCGAAATTGATTTGAGATATTCAAGCTTACTGCCTTTTGAAAATGCTATCACGTTTTAAATTTTACAAACAAATGTTTCAGCGCTACCTTAAAAACTTTGTGTGGCCCTCTTCCGATTTCAAAATTCTTCACAACAAATATTTAAGGTTAAAAAAAATTAAAGTTTTCCACCAAATTGCATTACTCTAAATAAATTTTTCCTCGAGTTATCGTAATACCTTTTTTTGGAATAATTCACTACAAAAGGGGCAGAGCCTCGCCCATTTTAAAAACCTACATTTATCGACTTTTACAGTATACTGACACTTTGGAATTGTAATAAAATCCTTAAACAGTAAATTCATCGTAAAGTAGTCCTTATTATATTGGCCCATCATACTTCTTATGATTTTAATTGTATGTATATAAAGTGGGCATGGCCATTTTCGTCAAGACATTCATTGCAAGCAAGGAAATGTGTGTGTCGAATTTGTAGTTTTTTTGTGGGATTTATAGTTAATTTTATTTGTTTAATTAAATTTTCCTCTAGCAAGGGTTGTCACGCTCATTTTAAAAAAATCTCCAAAAAAAATTGCAAATACTACTAATTGCTAAATTGGACTAAGTAATTGCTGTTTCGTATATTTCAAAATGTTCGATACATAAAAAGAGGTCGTTCTATTAACCGATTCACCCTTTTTTGAACAGCAATGGGAGATTCATGACAGAGAACCTGTACATATACCAAATTTCAATAAAAAAAAAGGTGCTTCTCTCTTGTCTCTTTAACCTGAAACCCTTAAGAAACTTACATTAGTTATTCTTTATCTTGATACGTTTACGAACGATATTGATAGGGACGCATTTTAAAAACATTTTATACGATTCGGGATGAAGGCGATGAATAATGAGATGCTATAAGGTGGCTACTGAAACGGTATTCTCTCACGTGGAAAGTGAAGATTTGGGGATGAATTGACCATAGTATTTTAAGTTAGTTCCAGTTAAGAAATGATTACTGATATGTAGTTCACGGGAAGCAAGGAGTAGTTAAAACCAAATGTTTGCCTTACATATCGTTTTGCCACCCATAACATTTCAACATACATATGTACATACATACATACAACAACACGCCACAACTCCTTTTGCTGCTGAATGCTTTGACAGCATTTTATTCGCGTTGCCGGATATCTGTTCCTGCCACTTTGAATTTTCATTTCACTGGACAAAGCTGCAGATATCCGCACAACAAACAATAACTACAACAATTGTGAAAACAATCAACGAAACAAAAACACAAACAATCAAAAACTGAGTGGAGGAAAATGTGCATTCAAAACAACGGCATTTAATAATATCCAAAAAAAAATAAATAAAAAACGGTAAACTTAATCCGAAATTTCAATTGCAATTCAGCGTTGGCAGAAGTTCAGTGCAGGTTTATTGAAATTTAATAGAATAAAAGCATTAATTCTTACTTTTGAGACCACAATAATATACTTTCAGATAACAATAATGAATTTTCGTTGGTTTCAAAATGTAGGAGGCACTTGAAAGAATCATTTTTGAAGAATTTACAAGTTAAAATATTTAGCGCAAAAAAACTTGAAAATTTGCTGGGCCACTACCTTGGGCTAATCTTAAGGTCAAAAGCGAAGTGAACTTTAAAATTCCTTCGCGTTCATCGAGACATTGTAATCCTCTCGTTCTGACACAATGCAGAATCAATTTTGAATTAAGTGAGTCTTTCCGATGTTTTCGTCCAAATTATAACTCTCACTCCAGTACAGTTGATATTTCTGACTCGCGCTCCTCGTGTCGGTAAGGCGAAATGGTGGATTATCGGTTGGAAATTATTATTAATCTCAGGATCCCTGTATTGCAATACGAGATCTCGAAACACTCAAATTACTTCTGCAGCTTTTTGAAATACATATACTTTACATTTGTTCACATGTGTAATAAATTAAATTTTTTTTTAGTTGGCTGAGTGCAATGCGTTTTGAGGTGAATTTTATACACGCATAGGTACATACATACACATTCACTCTACCTATTTTTTTTATTGAGCGTGAAAGCCATCAGTCCAAAACGCCGCAAAATATGCAACTTCGTTATGCTCACTATTTCCACATTGGACTGTCGCTGGTTTTATAAATATTTTCGATTTCAGTTAAAAAATTACAAAATTGCTAAAATGATGACTAAACCGATAACCCTCTATTTTACTATATCCTAAATTGAGTGCCCTCTGGTCAATCTAAAGAGGCGTTCGCGAAGCCCAACGTAAAATCGAAAAGTTGACGCACATTAAGGAAAACAAATGTTGCTCATACGCAGCGTTGTTTAATTAAATATTGACCAGTCTAATGTAGGTGTCTGGCTTGTGATTGTTAAATGATTCGTGTGAATGTCGGAATGCTAAAAATGTCTACGATCATATTGCATATGAACTCCACTTTGCCGTGAGTATATTGTTGTGCATTTACTTTTAATTGTTATTGTAACAATTTTCCTGTTTTTGCTGTTGTTATGACAGCAATGGAGAGTTACATACTTTCCTTTGTTATTTGAATATCATCGTAAATGCATTATTTTTTTCCATTTAACTTTGGTGGCCATTAAAGAAATATATATTATAAAAGTGTTGCAAATTGTTGTTGTTGTGACGGAGAATTTTTTCTCAGTTTATACAAATCAAATGAGTTTCGACTAGATAGTAATGCAAACAAATCAAGATAATTCGAGCAGATAGCGTTACTTTTTAAACCTGTGATGGCAGCAGAGCTTTCAGGTAGCTTTTGTTACCTTGCCCCTCTTTGCGTAAACGGTACTTGTGGAACAGATACCTGGCAGTTCTGTCACAACACCACTCTTAGAACTGATAAGGACTGTTGATAAGTCCCTGAATGACTTGAGCAGTTTCACAAGCCTCAAAAGGTTTTCCTCAAGAAAGTATTTTTTAGCATAGCCTAATTAGCCTTCTTATCTCGGATTTATGGTTATGTCTGACTGAAACTCCTAAAAAGTCACTGCAATGCCTAAATACGTCAAAAAAGAATTTTGTGAAATAACTCGACTAGTTTCAGGAGACTGCAGATATCTGATATGTGTGCCGAGATGTTAGTAAATATTAGGGCGGGGGGTAGAGTGATGAGCTATCATTTTCACTTGCTGATGCTATCTATCGTTTGTCTTCATTTTGTGTGAACTAATATTTTGCAATGCCTGACTCAATATCAGACCAACATCAGCAACATTCACGTCCAGCTTTCAGCTTCAATTACAACTTCACATGTGAAAGTAAACGAATTACTGAGCTCCATGAAGTCAAAATGAGTGTGCCAGTTGGTGAGTGGCAGGGACGTGTTATTATTGTATTTGCCAAAATGATTTTTCATACGAGCTGCAGTATAAATTGTTGTTGCTGTGTTTTAGTACTTCGTAGACTGCTAAACATTGGTCATTTAGCGCAAAGCAAATAAAGAAAAAGTACAAAACAATAAAAATTTCCCAGCATAACTCTATCGCTAAGTATATATACCTAGTGGGCTCCTGTTCAAAAAGATAAATAACTAGAAATATAGGGCATGTACTCGAAATGTCCGAACCCTCTTAATATCCGTGTGAATACGAAGTCGAAAATCATCGGGCAATGGACCTAGCAAGGAATGGCAACCATCCACGTCTTTTATAGTGAACAGGCAAGAAAAGTAAGCCACCAAGTATTATTGGTCATCCCCGCAGCCCTAACAAGTTGGGTTTATGACCTTCCCCGCTGCTCGGAGCATAAGCATCTGAAGTACCAGATCCCGGTATAAGAAGGCGTATGAAAATATATGTATAAAACTAATCGTACCTGGCTATTTTCAGGTCAAAAACTACGAACTTCGCTCCTTATAACAAACAAAAAAACGAACTCTCACACATTATTTTTTATTTGCTACTAGAAGGACCGGCAAATGTTGTTCTGCCCAAATTTAGGGAAAAAATCGCAAGATAAATAAAAAAGTTTGGAATATTTCGGTCCCTGAAAATGAAAAATTAGTATGGGAGGTGCCACGCCCCCATTTTCGTTATACCCAGTTGTTTTGGAGGTGGTAGGGATCGATCAAGTTTCAATCATCTAACAGAAATACTTCCAGAGATATCGACTAAGAAATATTTCATTCGTATGGGAGGTGCAACGCCCCCTTTTTCGTTATCCCCAGTTTTTTGAAGGTGGTAGGGATCGATCTCATATAATCTCTCACCAAATTTCAGTGGTCTAACCTAAATACTTCCAGAGATATCGACTAAGAAGTATTTAATTTGTATGGGAGGTGCCACGCCCCCTTTTTCGTTATACCCAGTTGTTTTGGAGGTGGTAGGGATCGATCAAGTTTCAATCATCTAACAGAAATACTTCCAGAGATATCGACTAAGAAATATTTCATTCGTATGGGAGGTGCCACGCCCCCTTTTTCGTTATCCCCAGTTTTTTGAAGGTGGTAGGGATCGATCTCATATAATCTCTCACCAAATTTCAGTGGTCTAACCTAAATACTTCCAGAGATATCGACTAAGAAGTATTTAGTTTGTATGGGAGGTGCCACGCCCACTTTTTCGTTATACCCAGTTGTTTTGGAGGTGGTAGGGATCGATCTAGTTTCAATGATCTAACAAAAATACTTCCAGAGATATCGACTAAGAAATATTTCATTCGTATGGGAGGTGCCACGCCCCCTTTTTCGTTATACCCAGTTGTTTTGGAGGTGGTAGGGATCGATCCCATATAACCCCTTACCGAGTTTCAATGGTATAACATAAATACTTCCAGAGATACGGACAATGGAAAATTCCATTTGTATGGGAGGTGCCACGTCCCCTATATATATCAAAATATTTTTTAGCCTATGACCATCCCTGGAAGATGTACAGTGGCTGTGTAAAATTTGGTTACGATCGGTTTATAAGTTTAGGACGCAAGTCGATCTATACCTACATATTTACATAATTTGAATTTTATATACATATATAGATTATAGCGAAGAAGAGGGAGGCCACCACTTCGATTAAAGAACCTGGTGGACACCTATTTGCGATTCGGCGAAGTCTCCATTTAGCGCAAATTTGAACAACGAAGTAATGATAGCTATGTATGTTGGACGGTCAAAATCGCCCGGACCATTTTAAGAAGACGAAAAAGTAAATCGAACTTTTACCTCTATTCAGGCGGTGCAAAAAGGTGTTCAGGAGCCACCAAGAGTTTTTTTATTTCAGTATTTTGCATTTCATGATTAAGAAAATAAGTACGGGTCTCCATTACATTTTTTCTTTTTTTAATAATTTTTTCCTCAGCTTGAGAGAATTGTTTTTTGCATATTAATACTAGTGAAACTGGGTATTAAAAATTGAGGGCTTACTGTAACTTTAGTCTAGAAAGTCTTATACCACTCAAATCGTATGGAAGTCATTATTTCAGGCCAATTTCATTTGCTGGGTACATTTGAAAAATGAATTATGTTTGTTTATTCTTAAATATGTATCTACATAGTCAATGGCACGTCGGCTGGAGTTGCATTGCTCATACTTTGCCGCATATAATGTCGACAGATACTCGACGTTGCAGACAAGAGACTCACAATTTAGCACTTAATCGCATTTTAATTGGTTCACATGTCCGTCCGTCCGTCCGGTCAGTAAAAAGACACATCCAAACGCACAAACACATACTCGGCACTCGACGTCAATAACAATGTCTACCGCAATTGTCTATCCTCTTTGTCTTCCACTATCTACGCTCTGTGGTGCCACAGTGATACAGTAGTAAAACTCTGGTGAAATTACATCCTGGAGGTGAAATTCTCAGAGTCGAAATTAATTGTAGTATGCAAAAACTTGTACGCACGGTTGCATTACAGCACCAAAACAAATCTTAAGGAATTATTTTGAGAAAAAGAGCATTTATTGCACATATTAGAAAATAGTGTTTATCAAAAATACATGTAAATATCGTAGAATGGTATATTTTCATTGCGGCATTTGTCTTAAGGATACAATTTTTGGGTTTACTTGGTATTTTCAGCTTATTATATTAATAAATATTCTATAAGTAATACCTAGTCATTTCACTGTCCGATGGAAATTTGTGCAAGGGAACTCCTCCTGGACACTTGCGTACACATGTTCTCGGCATCTTGCCTGAAAGAATATACATTCTGGATAACCCATATGTGTCTATTTTTGTATAAGAATACTTACAATTACTATTTTCACTTTAAAAACTCGAAAATACACAAATAATTTATATTTTAACACTTCGCACAACTTGATTTGTTTATTTTTCGTTTTCACCTCGGCTTCTAGTACATCACACAGGGGTGTTTTTTCTCACGCACGGTTGCATTTCGTTTAGGTATTTGATGACGCGTTTCATAACTAAATCTATGCAGCTATAGTTTTTTATTCTGCATGTTGATTCAAAAACTGGTTTGAAATAGTTAATAACATAATTTTTCTACAATTTCAAAAACCAGTTGAAAGCCTAAATTGCACATAAATCGCCATAGCTCAGAGGAAAATGTTATAAACCCTGTGACAAGTGTGATATTGAAAACATAATATCTAACCTAAAATCATCGCAATACTACATATCAGAGAACTATATAAAAATAGGTTAACTATTGTTAAAAACAACTTTTATCATCTTTCGAAACTTAATGCAAATAAACCTGTGTACGTCGACCACATCGTAACTAACATGTAACACAATTACTAACATATATATATATTTTGAGAACATCTTTGTCATAAATATAAAGCGTTACGATTATAAACCAACTAATATGAGCATAATTTAGCTTAAACCGAAAAATACCTTACTGTATTTTTAACAATTGTTCTGTCTTAAAATAAAATATTCACCAAATTAATTTTGCAACACACAACCCTGAAATGCCTCAAAACCGTTGACTGCCACCCCGTGTACAGCCTGGCGGTGAATATAATCAGCTGATTGGTACAGAGTTTTACTACTGTATATACTGTGGTGGTGCTGACTTCATCTGTGTGAGTCTGCCGTAACGCGGATTTTTGTTACTTTCTGCTTCTTGAGTTTCCAAAAGTTTTTTCTCTTTTTTCGTTTATTCTTTTTGCCAAATGCCCTCTAGTTTTTCGTTGCTTTCTTTGTACTATGGTCACGGTCACGAGTTGCCAATGCACCATAGCAAATACACAAATGTATGTGTGAATGTATTTTGATTGCCAGCAGCCCACTTGTTAATCATATTGTGTATGTTTGTATGTATTTATGTATTTACTCTTGTATACTTTGTATATTCGTATGTTATATAAATATTTATGACCCTGTAATTAGCTCATTATAAATAGTCGTAATGTCGTTTTGCCAACACAGACACGATGAATATAAATGACTTTTGGCATAAAGATAGCTAAAACATATGTTTAAGCACTTTTAACAATGATCGTTTGTATGTACATATGTATGTACTACTTGTATTTGTGATTTACAAGGCAAACAATTACATTTTCATATCTTCAGCTATGATGTATGTTTTGCTTCTTCGTGGGAGATTTTGCAACATGTCGAAAGCTCTATTAAGCCATGATTATTCGCTCGTTCATATATTTACCATAGCTTAACTAATTAGCCACTAAAGTTTATTGCACAATTCAAATAATAATAGAACTAACAAATTAAGAAATAAATTTCGCAAAAAAATTCATCCAAAAGACATTTCATTAAACTGCTCAAATCACTTTAAATATTAATAATTTTTTTTTCAACTCGTATAACATGATCTCAGTAATGAAGCCGTTGCGCTTTAATTCATACAGATTATCATTAAGCTTCCTTCAATACTCTCACCTTTGTGATCACGGAAGGATCATAAATTTGTCGACGAACTCAAGTGCCCCAATGATCATACCTTTTTTCAGACTACTTATGAAATCCAATTATCAGTCAGTTCATTTGTGATGCAAGGCCATTGTCTTAGTCTCCCGTACAGTATCAAATTTATAACTATCAACAGTGTCGTGGATGCAAGGGCACAACTGCCCCACTTCTTTATTTCTAAAAACTTCACTACCCTGTAGAAGAGTGTACCATCGCGGGTTAGTTCAACTGCTACGGTCATCTTCCCCAATATGTGGTTAAAGAATTCGTATGAAAGTTTTTTTATCAACTCTTAATACTTAAAGCCTGAAGCATATCTCTTCCTTCCTCACTTAAAGCGTGGTTAGCCAACATACACAACCTGACCCTTCATGCAGCGTTCTTCATTTTCGCTAGAGCTCTATAGTGTCCTCGTGGTTACCTCGATAGGTCGAAGATTGGTTGTATCTACTAAACTCAGTTTCTTTCCAGAAGCCTTACTTAAATTTTTACATATACATTGACTCAAAAAACGGTCTATATCCTGATAGCCATAACAACCATAGCGGTCTCAACGTAAGTAATTAGTAAACTGGAAAAGGGTTGACTGACTTCTACATCTCACATCAATTAAAATAGCATTCTGTCTACCAAATTCTTGAACTTCCTCTACCACTACCAATTCTATGACTAACACTTCCACATTTGTTAACGAATCTACTTTGAAAGCATGCAGAAAAGTCCACCTACAAAATGCCCATATCAGTTGAACTTACAATAGAAACGAACTCATAAAGCATTCAATTGACGTGCTCACAATACAAAACAATTTGACAGCCAACTGTCAAAATTCTAAGAAAGCACGAATATAAAAATAAGAGATATAAACCAACGTGACTGACAATGCGTCTGGATTATTTAACAGCATAGCAAAGCGGAAGAGTCCCGTTCCCAAGGGCTCACTTCCTCTAAAGTTTTCATGTTTAGAACTGTTTTTTTTTTTTTTTAATTTTATGCAAAGTTTTTTTTTTTTTTGTTGTAGCTTACTTTGTTGGCGTCTAATCATTGGCGCATTATCACCGCCACCAATTGAGTACACCACACTGACACATTCTGGTCGCTACAAATTTGCCTATCAGCGCGTGCTGCAATCCATCTAGCTGAGGGCGCTTGCCTTGCCATTAGAAGCCATAAAAATAAAAACTACGCCACATTTCATAAAAACATTTGGCGTTATTACCGTTGCTGCACATTTCTAATGAAACTCAAAGGCCAGTGGTAAATCTCTTGTAACGTTGTCATTGTTGTTGTTATTTGGGGTTTGAGCTGTGTGTTATACCCCGTAGTATGTATACGATATACGCAAGAAAAGTCTAAAGTAAAGTTTATGCCCCTCAAAGGACCGAAAAATAATATTTGTTTTTTAAGATCACACCCACGCACACAGCCTGAGGCGTTTAGCTTTCTCTATTTAGTATTTCTAGAAAGACAAGGGGTGTTCACCTTAAGTCGGCCATTACTTACTTAATATGTCTCTAGACTAACTTGCTGTTGTCACTTCGATCAATAATTGAAAGTATACACGATAGTAACTTATCCAAGAAATTAATAATCGGCCATTAATCGGTCAGTAATTTCTTGGTTAAGTTACTACCGGGTATACTTTCTGTTCTTAAAAATGTATTTGGTATTGCAAATTAGCTACACACTTCTCAGCTACCGCAATTTAAAGGTGTCTCTCCATTTACGCCTCTCATTTAGTTAGCACTTAATTCTTACCAGCGAAAAAAAATTATTTCCGCTATGCACCCTGCGCCCACAAATAGATGCAAACTCACAGACGCCTATGTATGTAGGTTTTAGTAGAGACACTCACACTTAAGTACCTAAACATGTTAATATGTACAAAACACGTGCATTATTTCAAATTCATAACTCATTTCTCTGCAGTGCAGCTGTCAGCCACTAAAAGCCAAAAAAAAAAAAAACACACCACCCCCTCTCCAAGCCAGCTGGGGTGTGAATATTCCTAATGTTTCTATTAGATACCAAAGCGGCAAACCTGTTTTTGAACCGAATTCCAAAGCAAAAACCACACATGTAAAAGGATTTTCCTCTGCTGTTCAAAGCAATTATTAGATTTCCAAACTCATAAACATAGAAAAATCTTTTAAAAACTTTGTTTTGAAATAATATTAAAATTATTTTCAGACTATCGAAACCATAAAAATCGAAAAACCGGTAAACTCAGCGTTTTCAAAATGGTTCAAATTTAAAAAGTTGTGAGAGAAAATATATTTCTAAAGAAAACCACATTTTTGTAAATCATTGTCTAGTCTAAAAAGACTCTCTGCTAAAAAAATGTTCAAAATAAAAAATTAATATTTGACAAGATTTGCCTGCGATCTAATTTTTTCGGACCGGCATCTGTAAAGCAGAAAAAAATAATGAAATTTTCATAAAATTAAATAACGAAGATATCAGGTTAACTTATTTAAAATATTCACAATATTATAGCATTCCAAAAACATAAGAATTAAAAAAAAACCAAAAAACAACAAATTATCAGATTCGAAAGAATGGTCTTACCAATATAAAAGTTACAAAAAAATGATGTATAAGTTCTAATATAGTAATATACAATTTATGAAATTATAAAAAATATTTAAAAAGAACTAAAAATATTCAAATTTTTAACATAAAAAAGTTGGGTAACTTCCTGCGTTTTCTTTTTAAATCATAATCTGCAAAAGACGTCATAAAAATTTTACTTAAACTCCACCAAAGAATTAATTACTTTCCAACAACTTTGATTGAGGCAGTGTAGAAAATCAGAATTTCGTGAGATTTCCATCGAAAATATTTCTAGCATAAAATTTCAACAAAAAAAATCATATTATTATTACGTATTTTGTTGTTATTTTGATGTACATAATTCGTAATCTAAGAAGTATTTCTACCATGCGGTTTTCGAAACATAAAAACAATTTGAAAACTACATTTTTTCGGAAAAATTTTGAATAAATTGAAATTTAGTAACATGCTCAACTAGTTACAAAATTTTAAATAACAAAAGAAATCATAAAATTGTATATCAAAAAATTTTAGAAATGTTCTAATTTTCAAATCGTAT